>JAOTOL010001618.1:0-35000 GCA_034440575.1 Imbricaverruca yamaguchii | reverse complement strand
CCTTCTATTTAGACTGTCACATGGGATCATCAATTCAGGTTAGACAAATCAAGGAATAGAACAGCTAAACAACAGGTCACTGTCAAAACATTATTGATCAGTGGCAAGGCTGCCTGCTGATGCTATGGAGTCCCTCAGTTAGTTAATTTTAAAATATAATTAATCATTTTTTTGTGCAACATGTGGATTAGTTCTAAGTTGTAGTGGATTGGCTTATACTTATGCTAAGGGGGGCACACTGTACATTGAAATTACACTGAAAATTATTGATAGGGCACTCAAGCCACATGTGGTAAGTACGATGGAGCTCTATAGGGTTGGGTAGGTAGGTAGATAGGCATTAATGGGTATGCTGGATGTTGGTGAATGGAGTTTTGGGGTATTAGGGATGTGGTATTGGCTGGGGTGATGAGTGCCTTTTATCCAGGGTTATGATAACATTACCTTACATACATGGTTATAACCAATAATTTCCCTTATAGGTGCTAATTCCTAATTATTGAATGTTTTTAGCTGCTTCGTATATGGGGAGTGGGGTAAAAGCAGGAAGTGGCATTGAGAAAACAAATTGGTAACATTGGGAACTAGGAGTAAAAAAGAAGACGTTCCTGGTTGTGTCATTTCCAACCTAAATCTGGAAATCATAGTATAATGATGAAGCTCCTGTCATCAGGTTACCTTTGGGGGTGGGCATACACACAAGTATTGCCTGGGTGCATTCTGTAACTAGTTCACGTAAGCTGTTCGTGCTTATAAGTACCATTTGTGTCCAGTTGGGCATGACCATCCCTCTTTTCAGCATATTTTTATATCAACACTATGTGGTTGCATTAACCCGCGCCGTCTCGAGGGGGTCATTGACAAACCCCCTCATAATGTTTTCCGCGGATAGTGAAAGAACGGCGCGTGGCAGCGCGCCGAAATTTTGCATGCCTTTTCCCACATCAATTTGGCATGTTGTGTCAAAATTTTGAAGTCCGGTCATCTAGGGTCAACGAGATAGATAAGGGCAAGTGAGGTTACCTGCAAAAAGTTGAACTAGTCGTCACGCTTTAACACGCGCCCTGGAGGGGGGACGAAATCCGCCGACCCCTCCTGTTTTTCGTAGATAACTCCATATTTTACCGGCCGATATACGTCATTGTTTGTGTACCTGCTTAGAAATGAACGACACGTTGTTTAAAGTAAGAAGAACGAAAATATACCGCAAATATTTCGAGTTAGGGGTCGGTAAACTCAAAAAAATTTACCAGCGCCAGACCGCAAATATCGGCTCTGATGCGCTTCCCGTATATCTGCAAAAAGGAAGTGTTGTTGGCAACACTAGCGACTTGTTTGATGTATATTGTTATGCTACATTGTTCCAAAGTCATCTCAGGTCAAGTTCATGACAGGTTAGCACACGCCCTGAAGGGGTGGATAACGAAATCCGCCCACCCCTCCGATTTTTCGTGCACAACTCCATATTGTACTCGCCGATATGTGCCATTTTTTCCGTACCTGCTTAGAAATGACCGGCCCATTGTTTAAATCAAGAAAAATTAAAATCGGCCGAAATGTTTTTAAGTTATGGGCCGTTGAAGTGTTTACAAAATTGCAGCGCCAGACCACAAATATCTGCGCTGATGCACTTCCCGTATATTGGCAAAAGGGAAGTGTTCTTGAAAACACTAGCGGCTTGTTTGATGCATATTGTTATGCTATATAACTTAAAAGTCATGTTAGGTCACCGAAGTCATCATGGCAGGCTAATGGAACCAAGCATGGTCAACTGGAATGTTGTCATACATGGAAATGGCTGTCATGCGATTGACGTCACTTTGCATGTTACTCCCTACACATCCTACGGTTTATGATTATGTGCTTAAGTGTTTCCATACTTCATTCATGCATTTCACTCCTTTCTTTGCGAAGCCGATTGTGCCGAGCCGCCCAACGGAGCAGTCAGGTGGGCAGCCCGGTTCCGGTAACTGGAGCAGGTAATGACCTGATAAAGTGTTCCTATATAGGTGACCTGAGGTCAAATGGCGGATCTGGCACATGCATTACATCATTAGTAATATCCAAAACATCATTAATGCCAAGTTTGGTACATTTAAACACAATCACAGCGATCCATACCAATGACAAGGTAAGTCATGCAAAAACAGAAAATTTTGCTATTTTCACCTCATTTGACCTTGAAGGTATTGACCTAAGGTCACGAAATTTGCACACAATAGAGATAACTATCGTGCCCATCCACCCTGCGAATTTCGTTGCTCTAGCCTTAATGGGAGCCGAGATCTTAGGGGGGGCGGAATCCCCCCTCCAGTGCGCGTAATTTTCAGAGGCCCTCCAGGGCGCGTGTTAACACGCGCCCTCGACGGGGGCGAAATCCGCCCACCCCTCCGGTTTTTCGTAGATAACTTCCGATTTTACCGGCCGATATACGCCATTGTTTGTGTACCTGCTTAGAAATGAATGACACGTTGTTTAAAGGAAGAAAAACGAAAATCGACCGAACATTTTCTAGTTAGGGGTCGGTAAAGTAAAAAACGTTTCTCAGCGCCAGGCCACAAATATCGGCGCTGTTGCACTTCCCGTATATTGGCAAAAAGGAAGTGTTGTTGGCAACACTAGTGACTTGTTTGATGCATATTGTTATGCTACATTGTTTCAAAGTCATGGCAGGTCACCGAGGTCAAGTCAGATCAAGTTCATGACAGGTTAACACATGCCTTGGAGGGATAGAGGGCGAAATCCGCTCACCCGTCCGATTATTCGTACACGACTCCATATTGTACCGGCCGATATACGCCATTTTTTTCCGTACCTGCTTAGAAATGACCGGCGCATTTGGGTAAAGCAAGAAAAATGCAAATCGGCCCAAAAGGTTTTTATGTTATGGTCCGTTAAAAATTTGTTTGAAAAATTGCAGCGCCAGATCACAGAAATCGGCGCTGATACGTTCCTGTATATTGACAAAAGGGAAGTGTTCTTGACAACACTAAGCGACTTTTTATGCATATTGCTATGCTATATAATTTAAAAGTCATGTTAGGTCGCCGAAGTCATCATGACAGGCTAATGGAACCAAACATCGTCAACTGGAATGTTGTCATAAATGGAAATGACTGTCATGCGATTGATGTCATTTTGCATGTTACTTCCTACACATCCTACTGTTTCTCTTTTTGTGCCTAAGCGTTTCTATACTTCATTCATGTATTTCACTCCTTTCTTTGCGAATCCGATTGTGAAAGCCGCCCAACGGAGTAGTCAGGTGGGCAGCCCGGTTCCGGTAACTGGAGGAGGTAATGACCTGATAAAGTGCTCCTATATAGGTGACCTGAGGTCAAATGGCGGATCTGGCATATGTATTGCATCATTAGTAATGTCCAAAGCATCGTTAATGGCAATTTTGAAGCATTTAAACACAATCACAGCGAACCATAAAATTTTGCAATTTTGACCTCATTTGACCTTGAAGATATTGACCTAAGTTCACAAAATTTGCACACAATAGTTACCTATCGTGCCCATCGACACTGAATTTCGTTAATCTAGCCTTAATGGGAGCAGAGATCTTAGTTGGGCGGAATCCGCCCCCCCCTCCAGTGCGCGTAAGTTTCAGAGGCCCTCCAGGGTGCGTGTTAACACGCGCCCTGGAGGGTCTCTGATCTCGGCTCCTATTAAGGCACGACAGTAAGATCTCGGCTCCTATTAAGGCTAGAGCAACGAAATGAGCAAGATGGGTGGGCACGACAGTGAACCCTATTGTGTACGAATTTCATTGCCTTAGGACAATATTTTTAAGGTCAAATGGGGCCAAAATAGCAAAATGAATGGTTTTGCGTGGCTTGGCTTGTCATTGTTATGGATCGCTGTGATTGTGTTTAAACACTCCAAAATTGGCATTAATGATGGTTGGTTGGTTATTTGGGCTTAGGGGCGCATCGACTGCTTCGGTCATGCAGCGCCCATTTAATGATGGTTTGGACATTGCTAATGATGCAATACAGCTGCCAGATCCGCAATTTGACCTCAGGTCACCCATATAGGAACACTTTATCAAGTCATTACCTGCTTCAGTTACCGGAACCGGGCTGTCAAGCCGACTGCTCCGTCAGGCGGCTCGGCACAATCGTCTTCGCGAAGACAGGAGTGAAATACATGAATACAGCATGGAAACGCTTAGGCACACAATGGCAAACAGTAGATTCCCCGATGTGTAGGGAGTAACATGGAAAGTGACATCAATCGCATGACAGTCATTTGCATTTATGACAACATTTTAGTTAACCAAGTTTGGTTCCATTAGCCTGTCATTAACTTGACCTGACTTGCCCTCGGCGACCTGACATGACTTTTAAATCATGTATCATAATAATATGCGTCAAATGAGTCGCTGGTGTTAAGAATGCATCCATTTTGCCAATATACAGAAAGCGCATCAGCGCCGATTTTTGTGGTCTGACGCTGCGAATTTTGTAACTTTAACGGCCCCCAAGTCGAAAAAGTTTCGGCCGATTTTCATCTTTCTCGCCTTAAACGATGCGCCTGTCATTTCTAACTAGGCACCCAAACAATGGCTTATATCTGCCGGTAAAATCTGGAGTTTTCTATGAAAAATCGGAGGGGTGGGCGGATGTCGCCTCTCCCCGGGGCACGTGTTAACGGATAAAGATATTTTAATGAAACTTTCAGTGTTTGCTTATCTTTAGGGATGCAACAAAACGTACGAGGGGATTTTGTTACTTTTTTCGCTTTTGATTACTTATCAATTTTGCATATTTGCCAACTAGAGTATAAATTGAAAATTCTGGTTGAAGTAAGAATGTTTTATGAGGTCAGGTTGACTTTCAATAACATTTTTCGGTCTCTTCTACCCATTAAAAAAGGAAAATTAAGGAAAACTTTGAATTAAAAATTCTGGAATAAAAAAAGCTGACTTGTTGGTGACGAAAATTGTATGGCCCTGGCCGATTTCTCTTTCATTTTCTGATTCCAAATATCTTTTATCAAGCCTCCCTCAAACTGAACCTTACCCCCAGAGCCACAAACATAGTGTAAGTCGTGAAACTCTAGGGCCCATAGTTACGTCACTTTTGGGGGAAAACATGATGTGGCGTGGTGTTTGGCCCTACTCGTCGAGCGCTTTCCGATGACACGTACTTAGTTTTCGTACGACGCTTAGTTTGGAGATCAGATGGGGTCTCTATCGACCCCCCGCACCCCCGAGACCGGGTGTGAGGATCTGACAGAGAAGAAATGGACCGCAATTAATGACCTAGGCCCTCACCTTTTGCACCTTCATTATTAATGTTTGATCAGTGCAAAGTAATAACCATATGATGTTGCTGGAACTCATAGATACACATGTGCCCCCTCCATTAATTTTGTCCAACCTACCATAATATAATCAAATGGAATATATGAACTGACGATAGCACAAAGTAGGACGCTGTATGATCAGTAGTCGATGCAACCCAAAGCCCAAATAACCGTTTTATATCTCAGTGTATCCAAAATCGTCAGAAAGTTCCAAATCCAAAATCGCCAGCTCTCTAAATTCCTATTAGCCCGTAAGTGGCTCTGTGAATTCTTCTGGGTCTCTCCCAGCCTTGTTAATCTGATATGGGCCCCTTGCTGAATCTGTTGATCTTGTTAATCCAACAGGGGCCCTGTTCAATCTGAGGAGAATCCCAGTCCAATCTCCTCGCGCTTAGAGGCCATCTTAACCTCAGGATCCTTTTGCCTTCAAGGGGCCATCACAGTCCTCGATAGCCTTGTCTAGCTCTCGCAACAAGTGAATTGCAGCTCTGAGATTGACCCTCAGCCTTCAAGGTCCATCTCAGAGGGTGATGAAGAGCATCTCCAACAAAGCGGTCGCCCGGAGGGCCTCTCGGACTCGCCTTGGGGTGGGTACAGCTGCCCCTTGACCTATTGGCTACGCTTTTTAACAGCTCAGTTCTCCTCCATGGGCTTAGAGTCCCTTGACGTAGCACCTTGAACCCTCCGCTTTGGTCCGGATAGTGTGTATGGCTGTGGAGTACCTTTATCGGCCTAAGGAACGTTGTCAGCTCTGGGTCCATTCCATCAGCGTGACCAGAAGCCGACCCAGCGGCCCAGCACGTCCCGTCAGCTTTCGGCTCTGGGGCTTTCTTTCAGGGCTTAGGACATTCGATACTGCTAGAAGCTCCTTTTTTAGCAGCTTGGACCTCCTTCATCACTCCGGGATCCCATGTTCTGCTTCACACATATGCCTGCCCCTTCTTACCGGCTTCGAACCCTTTCCGATGGATCGGGGTCCTCTCACGGCTGGGTATCAGCTCAGGGACCCTCCTTGGAGATCCAGGGCCTCACTTTCAATGGCTTGGGCCCCATCCATCAGTGCAGAGGCTCCTGCACGCCTTGAACCTTATGGGTTGGCCCAGGGGCCCTTTTGGATGACACGAGGTCATCTTCGGCAACTGGAGCCCCTCCATAGCCTCATGGGTCGTCATTAACTATCCAGGGCCTTTTCCGTGAGGCGGGATGTCCATTTTCAAAAGTGTTCGACCTCCCCATCAAATCATGAGACTTCCTTCGACTTGAGCACCGCCATCAGCCCAGGGGCCCTTTAGATTGGTTCGGAGCCCCATTCGTCAGCCCGGGGGCACTTCCAATGATCGGAGACCTCTTGGTCGGCCTAGAAGCCCGCATTGGCCCAGCATAGGGTCCTCATCGTCTGCCCGTGGGCACCTTCCGTTGACCCGAGGCCATCTTCATCGGCCCGGGACAATGTGCTTGAGGCTGCATGACAGACGCAGTCGATGTTCTCCCAAACTCCAAAATTCTCTCATTGAGCCCGGTGCCCTTTCATCGATCCAGTGGCCCTTCACAGCCGAGCCCCCTCTCTCCTCTCTCTGTGCTCACGCCTTGAGTATTGGGGCTTGGATCAGCAATGCGACCAGGTTCCCGTTGCACAACCAGTGCACAGCACTGACGAAGCAGCCGGCCAGTCCCTCCGGTCGACACAGAAACAGCTTCAGGCGCTAACAATCACCCGATGCAATCTATGCTCGCTGCAGAATGCCCCGCTAAAAGCACGCAGGACGGACGTAGGTAACGTTCCGTGAATTGTATGTTTTGTGCACTCGCAGGTCAGCGAGTATCGCTGAATAGTGACCACAGCGGGGTAGACCGCTATTGGTCTGCCCCGCTGGCAGAAAATACAGCGGGACAGACCAATAGTGGCATTCAAGGCCGTGGCTTGCCAGGCCTGAAGGTAGTCGATCTCGGCTGTACACAGTGCACAGCAATGGGTGTAATAATAGCTCACAGCAATCGGTAAATGTATGAGTATTCAATAAGCCTCGTGCGATATCCGGGACGGCACCGAAGTGCCCATACGGCGTTGGCAAAAGGTGTCGAGTGATGGCAGGAGGCGTGAACGCTACAGGCGTTAAATGTTGCCAGGTGTGACAATGACGCTACTCGATATTTCACGCTATCTTCCAGCATCTGAATGAACCTCACTTAGAAGCGAATTGTGAACGGTCCTCGTGGGTGTTTGAATGCCCACCCCCGAACAAAATTCAAGAAAGGGGATCACAGACCCCTAGAACTTGCTGCACCATCTCTCAAAGCCTGTCGAACGGTTCTTGTAAGGGTAAGGATGCACACAGAAATTGTCGGACGTAACTTCTGTGTGCACCCTTACGGAACCGGTAGCTCAACAGCGAAAAAATCAAAATGATATATACGAATGCGAGTAGGGCAAACAAGAAGAACAATTAAGGCCGTTCTGGCTCTGGATAGTTAATTCTCTTTTTCTCAGATCGTATCGAATTTTTGAACTCCTTAGAACAGAGGAGATGCGCCACATGTCCGTGCACACAATAGACGAAATTGGGACGGTTGGCTGTACCTAAGTTTCATAGAGGGCTTATAATGCCCCCCCCCCGAGACGGGGTGATAAAATGTACCCTGGAAAACTTGGCGAATTAACATGGGACACTATGGGTGGGCCCCGCATACCAAATTGACAGCACACATTGCCTTCATTCATTGGGGCCCTCTTGCCGTGCTTGGTGAACCACTCGTCAATGCCATACTATTGACCTCTTGTCTAGGGGCCAATCCTCTTAGACTAATCACCCTAGCTCTTTCTTTAAACAATCGAGAGGTCTTATTGAGAGGAAGATCAACAACAGCCAGCTGGTGGCATGACAGCGCAGCATGAGTACGTCGCAAATCAGCATTGAAGTGTGGGGTACAACGTCACCGCAATCCTTGACCACAGAGTAAGTGTGCCCTGACAGTAGATCACATAGTAACATGATATAATACTAGTTTAGACATTGGAGATTTCAAAATTAATGCAGGTACCAACAGTCAAGATGGGCCTCTGTTTTACATGTACATCACACGCTTGGTCCTCGAAATACACGATAATCTGCCCATTTCACACAACTGGACCTCTGTTGTCACTTGGACCTCGCAAGTACAACCTGCCATAAAACATATATTTTCTCATTTATCGTGTCAAACAACATTTGCTAACGGTCGAGCACCATGTAGCAACGATGTGCTTCCGTCATAGCGTTTCATCACGTTTAGAAATGGTGGTCCTCGGTTGTGACTGTACAGTCCTGTGGCTCGCTTTTCACGGCTCACAAGACTGTGTGTGTGTGTGTGTGTGTGTGTGTGTGTGTGTGTGTGTGTGTGTGTGTGTGTGTGTGTGTGTGTGTGTGTGTGTGTGTGTGTGTGTGTGTGTGTGTGTGTGTGTGTGTGTGTGTGTGTGTGTGTGTGTGTGTGTGTGTGTGTGTGTGTGTGTGTGTGTGTGTGTGTGTGTGTGTGTGTGTGTGTGTGTGTGTGTGTGTGGGGGGGGGGGGGGGGGGTGTGTGGTGGTTGGTGTTGTGTGTGTGGTTGGTGTCTGTGTGTGTGTCTGTGTGTCTGTGTGTCTGTGTGTCTGTGTGTCTGTGTGTCTGTGTGTCTGTGTGTCTGTGTGTCTGTGTGTCTGTGTGTCTGTGTGTCTGTGTGTCTGTGTGTGTGTGTGTGTGTGTGTGTGTGTGTGTGTGTGTGTGTGTGTGTGTGTGTGTGCGTGCGTGCGTGCGTGCGTGCGTGCGTGCGTGTGAAAAACGAGGACCAAATTTGAGTACACCCGGACAATCGAATACCGGAGGTGAAAACATAGTACCAATTCCGATCTTCGCTATTTTTAACAAGTTAGAGGCGATTCTTATAGTCGTCTAAGCCACGTGACGAAGTTTCATGATGGTCCTACATTTTCGCGATACATGTGATTGTGTGTGAGAGGAGTGTAAAAGTGTGTTTGCGAAACGACGCGTCTAACCGTGTGTGAGAAAAACCGATGGACCCTCCGGCACTCGCTCAATAGTGTTGAATGTTTTATTTTACATATGTGGTGATACTGCTGTGGAAAGCTGTAGAATTGAGTGCATGGATAATTCTTACTTGTAGTATACGTCTATATTCGATCTTTATTATTATAAAACATCTTACTTTACATTTGGTAGAGCATATATTGATACGTATCTTGCAGCACTATCAACAGCTGATGAAATATTTGGAACTGCATTGTGAGTGGGTCTCTTTTGCTGTCTTAGATGGTGCTGAGTGTTTAATGCGGGATACAAACATTTTTTGGGATGTATTTTTTTATCTCAAAGATTGTCTTTTATTCTCTAAATTCTACATATAGAAAGAGTATTGCAAGTTTGAGATCTCTGCTTCCAAAATTACGCTCGTAAAGTCAGATTCGCCATGACATGATAGGATGTACTCGTAGAATGTCAGGTGCATTTATGTTTGATAGAATTGGAACCACTAATGATTCTTAAGTTTAGCATGCGACCAATGACAGTACATTGCAAGAATCGGCTTCAAAACAGATCATATTTAAGATAGCTTAACCAGGGGCATGGGTGGGAAACTCCTCTACTTCCAGCCCGGGGAGCCGGCCATGTACGTGCTTTGCATACATCTGTGGAGGGCGCCTGCTAGAGCTGACATGCCCCCATAATGCCACCGTTTAGCATGGAACCCCATTGGGTGAGCTCCCAGCCGATGTGAGTTTTCCAATTTCCTTCATGTATTCTGTCCTTCATAATAATTGTCAAGTTTTGTCTCTCAGGCCAGCACCGTGAAATGTTATCACACTGGCAATAATGGAAAATTAACCTAGTTCGTGAAATTGACTTTGGGCGTCATCAGCCCTTCGGATAGATTTCGGGTAATTTATGTTAACTCGCGCCGTCTTTCCGGTCAAATCCTCACACCCCGTCTCGGGGGGGGGGCGGTTGAAGACCCCCCTCTAAAATTCAAACTAAGCGTCGCACGAAAACGAAAGAGGTGTCATCGGAAAGCGCTCGACAAGTAGGGTCAGGGTCCACCCTCCAAAACACTCCCCCCAAAAGTGAGGTCACCAGGGGTGCCAGATTTTCGCTTTTCATGACTTGCATAACCCCCATCTAAAATCCAAACTAAGCGTTGCACGAAAACGAAAGAGGTGTCATCGGAAAGCGCTCGACATTTAGGACCAGGATCCACCCCCAAAACAATTTCCCCCAAAATAACGTCACTAGGGGGGCTACGTTTTCACGACGTTTCACGACTTGTCACTTACATTATGTTTTTGGCCCCGGGGAGTTCATTTTGGGGATATTTGATGAAAATATTTGGAATCAGGAAAGGACAGCGAAGTCGACCAGGACCATACATTTTTTCGCCCCAAAAAAACTACAAGGTTCTTTTTTTATTTAAAAATTTTGAGTTCAAGTTTTCTGTACTTTTCCTTTTCTAATAGACAGCAGACCGAGAAACGTTGCTGGAAGTCAACAACGTTTCTCGGTTTGCTCTATCCATTATAGTCTAATAAAAAATGCTTACTTTAAACAGAATCTTCAATTTGAACTCTAATTGGCCAATATGCAACATTAATATGTAGTCAAAAACGGAGGAAAAATGAAAAATTCCTCTCGTACGTTTTTAAAATCTGTACAGCTAAGCTTCGGGTAATCTCGTAAATGTGTTATTCAACGTGTTGGTCAGATTTGTGTGAAAATGTTTCAATGCTATAGTAATGGAAGTGACTAAGAGAATTTGACCACTTATTTCTGTTTGAGATGTTTTCTTTTCACCTTGCAAGTAGTTGGTAACCTGCTTTTAGATTAAAAATAATCAAAACACAAATTCGAAAGTTACAATTTTGGAGATGCAATATAACTTAGCGTCACTAATCTGAACCTTCGTAATGAGAATAAATGGAAGAATTAATGTTTCTCTCTAAACTTTCCCTTTTAAAAACATAACCTGACATAACCTCAACTATCCTACCCTCTTTTGTTCTGTTTTATGGGGGTAAAGTGTGTGTAAAACATGTCCCGTGAACACCTGAGGTTACAATAATGCAAATACGCCTTAACCTTGGAGACTCTTATGTACATGTAAAATATTACAAACATTCAATAGCCGAGCAATGTAGATTATCAAACAAACCTCAATCTACTGATACTTCATTCAATAAGCTTGGACATATGGGGAATCGATGATGAGCCACGCCATCCTACTATAAAAGTGACTCGTCAATTTTTAACACGCACGTCCGGGGGGCAGATATCTGCCCCATCTGCGGGGTTTAAAAATTTGCCGCCATGCTAATCAGGTTAGCAAGGCCAAACCTCGCATGGCTACTCAGTCGTCTTTTCCGCATATCCTCATACATTTTTGACCCTGGGTCGTCTCAGGTCAGGTCACCATGTCAGGCGAAGTGACCCAACATCCCTCGGAGTTCTAGGTGGAATAACTTCCACAATAATTTGGCGATTGATTTCACACTTATAACACGTCATGATCTCATCAGGGACCATAATACATGTCGTTTTTTCATAGCATTGACCTGAGGTCAGATCGCGGCCATGGCTTCCCCATTATAGGGCTATGGTAAAATATACAAATGTTTCCTGGTTACGTATTTGCTCTGGGAATGACCTCACAACGGTTGTGGCGTGTAGTTCGTAGCTATGCCCAATGCTACCGCTGATATTTCTGCTCAGTGACCTCACCAAGGTCGTCTGAGGTCACCTGAGATCACTAGCACATTTCTGCGCATTATATCGCACTGCATTGAGCTATAAGTTTCAAATTACCTTCATTTTGTTCTTGTATCGTCAAGACGTGTCGATTGATACATTACATGCCCTCCCTAGGCTACTTCATGATCTTGACCTGAGGTCATAGTTTCGGAGTAAGAAGTATTCCTGCTTGGGCACGTAGTTGGCGCCTCGATTGTTCTCTGTAAATCGAATAGCGTTGGCCGTTTGTTTCTATTTCTTACATTTCCTGAGATATTTGTCAATATCTGAAAGTCCCACCCGATCTCGTCGAATTTGACCTATGATGACCCAGTGTCCCGAGTATTGACCTGAGCGAAAAAAATAAGCGGACCGGCGGACCTGAGCGGACCAGCGAAGTTGGCACGGACCGCCGGACGTGCGAGTGTTAAGGTTGCAGGGCCAGCAAAATAAGTGCTAACAAGTAGGATTGCTTAGTTACGTGAGGTGCTCTTCTAGTTGTTGCAAGTCCTGCGAAACAATTTATCACATAATTCACTTTGACTTCCTTTCTATGGATGAGAAGACAGAACCGCCTTCGTAGGTTGCGCACTGAGATACAATGAATCTAACCTGATGAATGTGCCTTTGTTTTGGGGATCCCAGTAGGGGGAGCTCGTCCTGATCTGCATGATATCTCGCAAATAGAATTATGGCTGTGCCACATTGGAATGCAAGTATGGAAGAAAGCTGCTTCCTTGTATAAGAGGTGTCTTGTAGCTGTTTAGAATGCTTGCTGAGTAAAATATGCGCTGATAGACAGATGTCCTGAGAACAAACAAACTACTTTTCCAGTAAAAAGATGCGCGTATAAAATCTGTACCTTTCTTTCAAATTGGTAGCTGATGGGAAAGGAAATTACATGCTACACTACAACACGCTCACCGAAGGCTTAATTTCGCAAGAATTTGCAAGCGGGTCAGTTCACTTGTTTACTGAAGTGAATGTATTATTCACATTATGGGCTGAATTCAATTACCATATCGACAGACCGCAGCTTCGGACAATTGCTAATGTGGAAAAATATGGCGCATACACAGCGCGTTGTTACCTACAAATATAAATGTGAGCACGCCTCACAACCCAGGATAAGGCCATGATTTAGGATTTTGTTTGGGGCAAACTATCGGCAAAGTGTCTTCATGGATAAGATGTCCTGCTTGAAGTAACCACAAAAATGAGGATGCAATGTTCTAATGCATATATATATATATATATATACATATATGTGCACATTGCCACATAAAACTACATCCTTCAGATGATTTTGAATTAGCTGTTTTTGGAGGAACATGACATCTCCGCCCCCCCCAGCCTTCATCACCAATGATGATGGTTTCTGCCTCGATTTCTACCCCACCCCTAACCACAAAAAGGTGCAATGCCTTTGCATTATTTTCGCTTTCATACAAACAACTTCGACTTCGCAGCTTTTATACTCTTGGCTTTGGCTTTGGCTTCAGTTCCGATCTTTTGGAATCAACCCTTCTCATTATTTAACTAACGTTTTCAACTGTTGGCTCTAGCCTCTTTTGGTGTGATCTTTGAAGGCATGGAAGTGGCACCATCTAGGTTGGCTTTAGCTTTTCAGCTTCAAGTGCAGTCTTGGCTTCATTCATCGTACTGTGGTTTCTGCTTTGATGATGTCATTGACCTGGCTTCATCTACATGCCGAGCTCTGATCAATAAATCCACCCCCATAAAACATTCTGGGGTAAATTGGTAATTGGCTCTTCTTTTCACTTTATTAACTATATTCGCAGGTTTTCGTCACTAATATTTCATTGATGCAACACTTTAATCACATGTAGAGCCAGAGGCGGATCCGAAAGCCAAGCTTGGGGCTAAGTTCAAAAACGTTCCTCCAGTTCCGAAACAGCCATCGTATTTTAACCGGAAACAGTCGTCGGATCTGTTTAAGACAACACTTATGTCATGAAATGTTCTTAGACTTGAAGAACATTATATATTACTAACTGCAAAAGCTAGGCGAAATCGGCCTCCTTGGACGAGGAACGTGGCTCCCTTGCCCGTCCTTGGATCCAGCAGTTTGCAGATAATTTTTTTTCAAGTGTCCTCAGATATATTGACTAAATTTTGGCAGATACGATCAATTATCCAAGAGTTTAAGAGGATGCAATCTAAACGTTGATATTATATTTGGTTAGTTTATGGTACATTTCATAAACCTCCAACGGTAAACTACTTCCACGATTGACGGTCATCCATAATAAAATCGGGACAACATTTACGTGAACAATTGGTACTACTTATACACGCACTTATAGCGACTTCCAGAACATCTATTTCTCCTACACCAGCACTCATTTCCTCAGCTCCCTATTGAAGGTACATTGCAAATGCTGTAAGCTGATGTAACCTAACCTACACCTATGTGTAAATTATCAAGCTAACCTGAACCTATTGATAATTGACCCGATTGTGCTAAACGAATGGTGATGGTGATGGTGTGAAACGTGTGAATGGGATGGTGATTGTGATGAAATGGATAGTTGCTCACAAAGATGATTGATAGTTCATCATAATTGATGCGATCAGCTATCTGCTGGTGCATGCTAAGTTAGTTTGCAGCACTTTCTGTAGCACGTGACAATGGTCCGAGGAAATAAGTGCCGCATTATTATCCGAGGAAATCATTACTTGGCATGTGTGTTTAAATGCTTGTTGGCAACCCAGGTTGCAGTGTGTTGATATCTAATTGGGAATCAGTCAGGAAAACAAGTCAGGTTCTGGCTATCTAATTTGAAACTGCCAAGGTCTTGCCTGCTTACATCCCAGTGAAATGGAAGCCTGAGAATAAACACTAGAAAGAAGGGTCTGGCTGAGTTCTGGATAGATGTATGCAAGTGCTTCACTAAATATCATCTGAACTATATGATATGCTATGCATGTTAACACTTTCCAAAACCCTTGTTTCCTTATCAGACCCATATTCAACATTCTTCGGCACTTACATACCCGTCTGAAAATTGACGCTTATTCCCCCAGCACATTTCCCAACCAACGAGTCATGCACATCCTTCTCCACACACAGCCACGTTTTTAAAACAAAAACAAAACATTCAGGGGCAAATTCCAAAATTTCCCTCGGGAGGAACACATTTGGTCGGAGGGGCGCTTCGGCAGAAAAAAAATCGTAAAGCGAAAGGTGTGGAGTATACCCGAGCACATCGAAGGGCTGCAGTGGCGCCTTTTCCTTTTAGAGGTGTCTATCCCTGGTAGTCCTTGACGTATGAAAAATCCGTCGAGCGGCAGGGGGAGGAGTGCACTCGAGCCTTCTGGCCTATCCAGCCAAAGTGGCACATTTCACATTTTCATGGAGAGGGACAATGTTTATTAGGGTGTGTCACGAAGGACCTTTTTGGAAATTGCACTGCTTAGTGCAATTATCGTGCAGATCACCTAAAAAACCTGTGGTCGAAACCAAATCGAAATCAAACAATAAACAAAATATGCGACAGGCCGATAAAGAAGCAAATTTGCCGGGCGCCCGGCGTTGAAGTATCCAGTGATGGCGCTCCGTTGCGATTGGCATCTAACACCACGCGTCCGGCCACCGTCGGAGCGCCGCCGTGGCGCTGTGACGAAAAAGGCGGCAGTCGGTGCTGTGGATGACTGATGAATGGATTCTGGTGATGAAGCTCATTAATAAAACTCAATGAAAGTGTTTAGTGGGGTAAAAGGCTTTTGGTAAGCACCAGTCGCTTAATAAGTTGCCTGAATATCTGACGCATGAAAGAAAGGTTCACTTTACGTCGCTTGTTCGTTCCATTGTCAATCAGTAGATCTATCGGCGTATAATGCTAATATTTTCACTTTTGAAAGCTTGAACATCTTCAAAATTCCTCGTCTGTTTACATCGAAGACCAATCAAATCATTCTGAAACACTTGATATCTTATTGTTATGACAAATATACCAGGCGAAATCGGCTTCATGCTCCGTTCCACTACAACCGAAGGAGACGGGCATACAGAGACGTCACCTTTGTACGAGCGGCCACATTTTTTGTACGAACTATCATTTTATAACTGTGCTACTTGTGTACATGCTCGACAGAAAACCCGACATGAAATCCTTTTTGCTGCTGAGCACTGGCATTGCTGACCTGTGTTTCAACTTCGCCACAATGTAACCGTGGCGGGCCTCTTCACCAATTACCTTCAAAGACGCCTCGGTCACCACTTTCACCATCCGTTCTACCGTCTGACTGTGCACGGGGTATGGCGGTACTTCGAGAGGACTCGCGATGATATCTAGTAACTCATCATCGGACAGTTGTTGCGTCAAGGGCGGCTCAGTTATCGCCTCATTACACCAATCAATCAGCTCCATGATGCTGTTTGCCCCCATATTCACTTTTGGAAGCTTGAACTTCCGCACTTCGTCAGTATCACTATCGACTTGAGTTCTGCGACACTGCTGGATTTGAGTGACCGCCCTTTCCCGTGTGGCTTGATCTTGGCCCGCTGCCATTGCTAGCAGTACTGCCTCAGGGTGACACCAGTAGCTGTTGCGCTGTATTATCGGCTGCACCATGGCCGCTATCTCAGGTCGCAAACTTTTGAGAAGTTGCACGCTGTGCAGCGCATTGCCAGGACCGTCAGAACATTTCCAGTTCTTCTTGATGCAGAACCACATGGGAGTATAGTGGCACACGATGAACTCCGCTAGCATTCTCAGACTGTCTGATGGCTGTTCGGTTGATATGTAGAGCCGGAGAATTCGCGCCGCCAGAGTCAGCCACCTGGAGTGGTTTAGTGGACCGATCTTCATTTTCGCATTTCCATCTGAGATACTATTCTGTACAGTCTGGACACTACCCGCCAGACTGTACAGAATAGCCTCATCTGAACTTAGGTCACTGAGAATCTTCTGCGTCATTTCTGAAACATTTCCGCCATCGATTGGCTCAAAATCGACCACTGGCAAGGTTTCTACTGCGCCAGCAGCAGCCCGGCCAATCAGCCCACTAAACGACTTAGGTCCTGTTGTGACTCCATCTAACTGGCTAGATACTGCACGAAGATTAAGTTCATGTGCATGAAGTTGGCACACAAACTAGTGGACTGGTGTCGGAGCTCAAACAAACGGATAACACCACCTTTTTGGCCAGTATTAACTCGTGCCGTCAGAGCCAAGCACAGAAACATCAGCACCAAACTCATATGCCACGGCGTTCAGGTCCTGAAAAATGTCCTCCGCTTTCCCAGTCTGTGGGGTAGAATGTCCTAAATATGCACTGTCTGGCTCGGATACAACCACAATGTGCTCTTCCGTCTTCTTTGAACTGGCTGTCATAAGCGTGTCGTCTTTTCTACCGTCGAAGTAGAGACCAGATACACGACCTGCATGATCCTCATGGCTCTGGGCTACTACCTATCTTCTAATCCGATCCCTTGCTCGCCATATTGTTTTGCTATCCACTATGCAGTCCATATCGTCAGAAGTGATCCGACCAATGTCCACTTGGAAACCGTTTGTGATCGCAGCACACGCACGATTAGACACTCCGTACCGATCTGCTGGTAGAGCCGTATTTAGCAGTTCGTCTGTGTTACTGTTCACCATATACTCTGACTCATTGACTACAGATGTGAGCGATGATGAATCTGTGGCGGAATCTTGGTCTGAATTAGAATCTAGCTGGGCCATTCCAGAAGGTCCCGGTTGTGGTGATGCGACTCTCTCGGCGGTCAGACGCCTCCTTTCGTCCATGGCGCGTCGACGAGTGGTTTCACGGATATCTGCGGTGCCGATTTGCATTTGGCGAGGTCCTCTCTTGTCTTGGACAAAGGGAAACTCCATTCGTGGCACTTTGTCGGCCATCGCACATTTGCAGCTATCGATATTAGCACATTTGCAGCGGGCTATATTAAACAATTTTCCAAACCACTCATCACCGGACGGACGTACACCTGGTGATGCCGACTTCTTTCCAGCAGTTTTCATGTATCGCAAGTAGCGATCGCGGCATTCTCGAACCATATGTTCGACTCGGGCCCTCCCAACAATTGGTATTCCTTCGCAGAACCACATTTTCATCACACTTTCCGCGACAAACTTTATATGGGGTGCTAGCCTCTCTTTCAACCTTTTGTTCGCAACGCATGAGTCTCTATTCACTTTACTCAAGTAATTCAGAACGTCAATTCTCGTGGGCAGTCGGTTTGTTTTTAGTTCAGAAGGAACCAAAAGCCCTTTGGTGTAAGCGCGGGTCTTCATGTTCGGACTCTTACCCCGTTCACACCGACGCAGGTAATATCACACTTCACAGGCAGTGGGCACAACTTGCAGACACCAAACCACTCTTTTTTCGGGCCGTCCCGCCGGGTCTCCGCCACCGACTGCCTTGTCTCGGCGGCCCTCCCCTCCCCTGTCTCCCCTCCCCTCCCCTGCCCTGTCTCGCTCTTTGTGTTCTCTACCCTCACCGTGCGCCGGCCGTCTCCCGCCCCATCCCAGCCCCTCCCCCGCGCCATGCGATGATCGCCGCCGGCTCGTGTCGCCCTCGTTAATAGGTTGTCCCTACTGATGATAATCCCAGTTTCCCTTGAAACTTGAGTAACGAAAAGGAACAGGAGACTTGGATTGACTAATAAAACAGGGATGGATGGCATGCGAAGCTATTTTGTGTCGTTAGTGCGTACGAAATTTATTCGAATGATGATTCATAGCACTGTGAAAGGTGGAGCACAGACAAAGGAAGGTGGAGCGATCAGTCCTTCAGTGAAGTTTAATCTTTACATATATCAGATATATCCCGGCTCCCCTGATCTGTTTTTGAATTACCAGAATCCATTCATAAGTCATCCACAGCACCGACTGCAGCCTTTTTTCGTCACAGCGCCGCGGCGGCGCTCCCGATGGCGGCCGACGCGTGGTGTTAGATGCCAATCGCAACGGAGCGCCACCACTGGAGACTTCAACGCCGGGCGCCCGGCAAATTTGTTTCTTTATCGGCCTGTCGCATATTTTGTTTATTGTTTGATTTCGATTTGGTTTCGACCACAGGGTGTTTTAGGTGATCTGCACGATAATTTCACTAGGCATAAGAAAAAGCGTTCAGGCGACACACCCTAATGTTTATTCCCTATATCCTCCCATGCTCTGTGAGTGTTTATGGTGCCGAACAGTAAATGAAGTGCTAACAAGGACACGCGTTTATTTCGTTATAGTTATATCAGATGCATGGGTATTGCGAGCGCCCTGGATAGCCATGGACTAGTGTTTGTAGCCATTCCGCCACTCCCGCTCTCCTCTAGGAACCGATTATTTCGTATATTTTGCACTAAGATTGTATTTTGTCGAAGTCTAACAACATTACATATAATAAATATGGTCTCAAACAAATCCCAGAAATGTCAGCTGTTCAAAAAATCGAATAATTTTTCAAGGAAAATAAATCGGAGATTTGTTATGAAAGTTCATCCCGCCAGGCTTCTAGATCCGGTCCTGAGCTCGCAGATTCACCACCTGACTCGGCCGCGTGCCGCGAACGAATCCATAAGTTTAATAGTCTTGCTTTAGCTATCACACCGTGCTTGTAACGCTAAGCCCCGCGTTACGAGGCGCCGTCTCGTTGCAAGACCTGACTAATTTGAATCAAACTCAAAACCCGACCGTTGTGTTCCGATATTTCCATCTCTCTGCTTTGGCGTAGCCCACAGTCTAACAGTACGTCCCCTATTGCTAGTCACGTCAGCAGCTACCGATTGGCACCAGCGGAGAGGATGCGACGTTACCTGAGGCAGCATTATGCCACACCAACAGGTGACCAATGCTGATTGGTCCAATGATATGCTAGAAATCAACAAACAAATAGCATAGCTGAAGTTGTGCCCGATTCCAATTTTTATATAAAATAGCTTTCGTTTTGACACCTGTATCTATAATCCACGTATTCACTATTCTTGTATAGTATCGAGCCGAAGTTGGGATTCCCATATTCTCGCTTGCAAATATTGAACTTTCAAGAACATAATGATCGTGAACATATGACCATTATGATCACTATGTTAGAATGGCCCTTTCTGATGAGACAAGATAAGACTACCAAGATACCTATCGCGCAACATTATGTTAACCTCAACACGGAATGTATATTCTGTTTTGTGAAACATGATTTTGGGGAGAGGGGTGCCATGACTGATGGCTTCCACATAAACAGCGTGTTTTGATTCGCTTTTCATTTTACCTTCAAAGGGAACTAGAAAGTGGTACATATTTTATTTCCTGTAGTGTTAGCATCGCGAGTAAGGCGTGCAATGCATTTTCATTTCTGCACATGTGTATCGTTATTGTTCGGATTTGAAAACTATCTGAAATGCTACACAAATGGACGAACCTCAGCATAGTTTTAGCCATCATGAAGCACCTACCGCAAAAAGACAAAGAAAATATTAGACTGAAACCGCACAGGATGCCAAGTGTTGTTTCAAAGATTGTCCGAACCGAACTTTTTATAAAATTGACTGAAATGCTTCTGAAAGACGAATAAGTGAAAATCCAACAAATATTCCTAAAGATCGGGAAAAACTCCGTTCGATTTGCGCATTAACAATTACGAATCCAGACGTATTTGAAATCCGGTGGTGAATTCCCCGCATTAAATAACACCGCAACAGACAAACACTATTCCAAGTGGTCCACAGGGCTCCTTACTCTTAGCGGTTAACGACATGCAGTACGATTCAGACGCCCAAAAAGCAAACTGATGTTCACACGGCGAACTCGGCGTTTCGCTCGACATCTGGAACCGTCTCACCATGAACATTACACTACAGCGATACCACATAAGGACACCACCTACTAGGTAGGACAATACCATCATCAGGATGACCAACATCGACCGATCAGCTCCACCCGTGCTCAGTAAGCGCCGTTCAGCAGAGACGCCACCAACACCGGTCCGGTCAGCTCCCCTAGTACCCAGTAGTGGCGGTTCGAGAGAGACGCCACCAGTAATGGCCCGTCAGCTCCCACGGCAATCAGTAGGAGCTGTCGGCACGTGGCCCCACCAGCACCATTTGGTCAGCTCTCACGGTACTCAACGACTTCGGCGCCACCACTAATGCTAGTCAAGTCACCTCCACCGGAACTCGCAGAGATAGATCGGCGTAGACACCACCAACACCGGTCCTGTCATCTCTTTCGGTACTCAGCAGAGGTCGATCAACACGGACGCCACCAGTATCAGTCCCGTCAACTTCAACGATACTCTGCAGGGACGCTCGGCTTGGACGCAACCAATACAGGTCTGGTCAGCTGGCCGGCAACCAGTGGGAGCCGCTCGACAGGGATGCCACCAGCAACGGTCTGGTCAGCCCCGGCACCCAGTAAGGGCAAGTGGGCAGGAACGCCACCAGCACCGGTCCGATCAGCCTCCTGGTACTGAGGGAGCCGCTCGGCTGAGATGCCACCATCACCGGTCCGTCAGTTTCCCGGCACTGAGTGGTAACACTCAGGCAGAAACAACACCGGCACCAGTCCGGTCAACTCCCACGTACCGGTATTCATTGGTGGCCGCTCGACAGGGACGCAACCAGCGCCGGTTTCATCAGCTCCCGGTAAACAGTAAAGGTAACTCGACAGGGACGCCATCAGGCACCAGTCCGGTGATCTCCCACGGTGGCGTAGTGGCGTTGGCTCGACAGAAACATCACCAGCACCGGCTTGTTCAGCTTTCGGGCATCGCAGTAGGAGCTATTCGGCGCGGCACGCTGCCAGCATCGTTTGTGTCAGTCTCCGATGGTACTTGGTAGGATGTCAGGACGGTCCAGTCAGCTCCTGACGGTGCATAGTGGGGGCGCATGGGTTTGTACGCCACCGGCGTCGCGCGGCCAGCACCCGGACACCCAGCAGGCGTCGCTTGGCAGGGGATGCCACCGAACACAGGTCCAATCAGCTTCCCGTTACGCAGTAGGAACCGTTCGGTCCTTATGCAACTAATATCGGTCGGCCGACTTCACCGGTGCTCAATAGAGGGGACTGGGAAGTGACACCGCTAGTACCGGGCCAAGACTCTGATGGTATTCAGGCTCGGCAAGGATACTACCAGAGATTGTCCAGTCAGCTTCCGCAGACTCAGCAAGGCTGCTCGACAGAGACCCAGCCAAACACAGTTCGGCTAGTCTCGCACGGTGTTGAGGGTAGGGACGGCTCATCAGAGACACCATCAGCACCAGACCAGTCAGCTTCCACGATACTCAGCAGGATAGAGTATTGTGTTATGTTGGCGGCGTGGAAAATCCTGCAATGATCCCAAACGTCATTTTATCGTAAAAGTTCTTTAAGTTCCAGATTACTGCATGCCATTTTCGTTGCCGTGTCCATAGTATTTTTTCTTTGCTTTGTTAATTCCCTGCAGCAGGGGGATTCGGTAAAGGTGCCACCAGGCGACTCGGGCAGTCAGTTCCTCTGCGCCTGGCAGGAGGCGCTCGATAGAATCCTCAAACTTGACGTAGAGCTTAACGTGCTTCGAGGTGAAATGGGAGACGGGTGAGGGAAGATGAGCTTGTATCGTATCATAACGTATGTTTTCACATTGTGTCCGACGCATCTGTATGAAAGAATTTAATTGAAAATCATTGTATATATTAGCTTCCTTTCGATAGTGAACGTGCTCTACTTCATTTTCCGCTGTCCAAGCTGGGTAGTAGCGGAAATGAAGGAGAACACATTGTATTTCAAACAACATCATTCCAGGATTTCAGTAGAAGGGCCGCACTAAGAGGCATCTGATGTTGAACACAATTCGTGACGTTCCGTGATCGACACTTCGAATTACTGAAACCAAGTGACAAGGGTTCGGTTAACCATTCGACGTCACCAGGAAATATACGCTGATTCCAGCGGACGCCAGTTGCGTCTTGCTGTTTGGATGGCCGGGTGCCAGACTCATAATCATATACTGGTGGCTGTGATAAGCGTCCATACCGCACAGAGCGTCTGAGAAGACAACGTGGATGGGTATAAAGCGGTCCTAGCATGTGGTGGATGGTAGAACCCCTTCGCACATGGTCCTCGGTATTCACAGCACGCCCGGCACAGTTCACACACCGGCAGGGGCTGATGAAGGAAATTTGATTGTTAGGTACTTTTCTTCGGAGGCCACCATTTCTCCGGACGTGGCACCATTTCCTGGATGAGGTGCCCCTGTTCTACTTGAGGGCGCCTTCGCTTAAAAACGTTTTGAGCGAGGAAAGGAGGAAACGCCTGTAGTTGTACACCTTGGTTACGTCAGTGGGAAATCGGTCCTTGATTATCGCACCGGTCCTCGGTATCAGTTTCGCTCTGATGGCTTCATGAAGCTTTTCTCCATAACTCTATAGACATGACTAGACGACTGACTACTATTCCAAGTCTGAGCCTTTGTCGAACAGGTGCCTTCATGGGGTCCCCGAGAGTTGGTGAAGAGCCACAGTCCTCGCTTTCAGGCGTTAGTGTGCCTGTGTGTTTGTGTGTGTGTGTGCCTAAAGGTTATATATATATATATATATATATATATATATATATATAATATATATATATTTATACTTTCCAGATAATTCTCCAAGGAAAGGTCGTGTCACTGAACTGACCTATTATAACTTTGGCAACCTTATCATGACAGAAAATGAAGAAATGAGATGTGATTTGAGCTTGTCTGTATTGACGTACCAATGGTATTTCACCTGTTTTTGACACGCACAGTTGGAAGATAGTCTCTTCAAGCTTGGTTTTGTCCCGACTTATCCTGCTTTACCTTCTTTCGCAATGATAGATGTTATTGGATTATATCTATGTGGAATTTTTGCAAACGATTGGTTCGAAAGAATGTTGGGTTGGTGCCCGGTCCTAACCATCTCCAGGGACTGAAGTTAGGGTCCATAAGGTCCATTAGATGACGGCAGTGCGGGGTGTCAATCATGGTCTAATTGAGTTGTTATGCGTCACGCCCGGGTTAGCAAGTGGAAATTGATGGTGAAATATGATAGTCGTGCTAGTTTTCTATTGCGAAGTGTTTTCAACGTTTCAATTCAAATGTTTGATTTCGTCACGTTTACGCCTTCACGAAGCAGCAGGGTGGAGAAGCGTGATGTAACCCAATCAATGAGCCTTAAAACTAAAAAAACCAACAAGTCAACGAAAGGAGCAGCATGCCCCTGAGCGCCGTGGGATGAGTGTTGCAGGTAGGCACCACAATTGCTGATACAAGGCGATTACCTCCTGAGGGTCATCGTCAGTGTACCCTTTCCATGGCGGGTCCGTGGTTACGAGTCCTGTCCTGTTCACATAATTACCTGAGTCTTCTTGGCAAACGAATTACTCAATGTTATTGTGCCAGATTATAGCTTGCCAGATAGCCTTCACTTTACCACGGGCACAGGTGGGCATGTTATGATCGAAGGGTAGTGTCTGCGCGGGAAAGATAGCATCGCTCCCCTGGCCAGTCATGCCGGCGAATGACCTCGAGATCAGACCGTTGTGGTGCTCTTCCATGCGACCGCTGTCTCTTGTGACCGACGTAACGCGGTGGCCGACAGGATTAGCAAGGAGCACTGGAATCAGACGATCGTGGCGCTAGTGTACAATGTGCTCAAGACGTTTATGGAGATGAACGGCAAGCTTGACGAGCTCACGGCGTCCTACAAGTCAGAACGACAAAAGTACGTACGAATTGTGAGCCGGATGCCAGTGCTGTGTGAATGGGTTCTGGTTACACTGGTGAAAGGGAGTTGGACTAGCGCTGGTCAGCTCAGGAAGTAGCAGCACAAATACTCCAAACATTACCGGGTTGACAGTGCCAGATTTGTATACAAGCAAAAAAGAAATAGGAAAACGGCAATACATTTGTCGCATCCTTCAACAGATCACAACTGCCAACGACAACGCCATCATTGTAGAGAAGGGCGGCATGGAAGTATGTGTTGTAATCATACCGGAAGCACTTTTGTGACCGGCACGGTTATAGGGTGCTTCTCACTTCCAGCAAACGCGTCTGTGTATTCCTTCGGAGCTTATTGCCATTTTGACAGCTTTGCGCTTCCTTGAAGCGTCGCAAGACCCACGACGCAAGTCGTATTATTTTTACAGATGCCTAAGCCCGGTTCACGCTTGGAAATTCGAAGCGTCAAACGTTCGTAAAACGAACGGATATCGAACGTCAAACAGAAGATATACGTTGTAAAACGAGGGGAAATTCACCTGGAATAACGCACGCTGTTTCCTCGAATGAAAACGTTCGTTTTACGCTGAGCTACGAACCAATTATGACGCCAAAGAGATTCTGACTGGTAAATGGATTTGTGAAAATTTGTGAATAGTATGCACTGGCAAATAAATTTGTGGAAAGTACGCAAACCGGCTAATGTGCAATGAATGGCAGGGGTTTTAGTCAAATCAAGAATCTCTCCGTAGAAAAAATCATATATTCTCTGTGATCCATTTGTATTGCATCATTGTTGAGCAAGTGATGTTCAATGCTGTGATAGCCTCAATTCAGCTTTGCTCAGTTTAACTGGATAGCACAAGTTGCAGAATATTACGTGCTTCACGTTTTTTTGCTGCTGCATGACCGACGCAGTCGATGCGCCCTTAATCTCAAATAACGTATTTTTGCTTTGCTTGGCCACGAAGACTCAACAAAAATAGTTGGAACAGCATATGAAGTGGTCAACAAGTGGCAAATTGAATGTAACTTTGATCAGTGCAAGATAATGCATGTAGGTGGACAGCATGCCAGGGATGCATGCTTGATGGGTGACCAATTGCGAGTTGGGACTGAGCAAAAGAAGGATTTGGGTGTTGTGGGATATGCCAGACATAAGGATATAATGCAAAGTGCAACATTGAGTCATAGGGGCTCTCTTTGGTTGCATTTTGTGGACACCATCGGCTAGTTGCCCATGCTGAACAAGTTCCAACATGCCGAACCATGAGTCTGCAGACAAAATAGATTGGTTAGCTTTGCAGCCTACCTTGGGACATCAACTTAAGTGCACTTTGACATAGTGAGGACCAAAATTAGCATGTACATATTGAAATATGCATATCATGCACACATCAGAAAATATAGCATCTGTAGTTGGGACTGGGCATGCACAACCAATGCTTTTTCCTCTAAAAATTCCAATGAATTGGCATTTACAGCAATGGAAATTATGAATATGTTTTTCACTATCATGCATAACCTGGCAGTGCTAAGTTGTGCTTGGAGTGTCAGAAATTGTAGAGGGTTTTTCAGTGCTTATAGTAGGCACTTAGAACTCACAGGGCCAATTATTTTCTGCATGGCTATGTTCTTCAAAGATACTAGCAAGATTTTGTCAGGGCTGCATGCACAGCCCCAAACTATTATTTTCCATCTTGGGTGAACAAGCATGTTTTTCCCATGCCGATGAAACACATTTGATTGAATGTGCCATCATATGCCAATAGAACAAATAATGTCAAATGCTGTAATAGATAGCTTACACAGCTGAGCTGGATAGCACAGCTTGCCGAATATTACATGCTTCACATTTTTTATTTTGACATGAAGACTCCCAAGAAAAATAGCTGGATTAGTATGTGAAGTGGTCAAAAAGTGGCAAATGAAATGTAATTTTTGGATTAGTGTGAGATCATGCATGTAGGTACACAGTGTACCAGAGATGCACACTTCATGGGTGACCAATTACGAGTTGTGACTGAGCAAACAAAGGATTTGGATGTGGTCGCGGAATATGACAGAATATGACTATGACAAGATTTTGTCAGGGCTGCATGCACAACCCCAAAATATTCTTCCCACCTTTCCATCTTGGGTGAACACGCATGCTTTTTTCAGTGCCAATGAAACAAACACAACACAACATTGCATACAATCCCGCCTGTGACTATTTTCCAATGCTACCTCTTACCACGTGGTCAAGAAGTGTGCTAGGAAATGCAATATTATATCCACAAGCAAATCAATACTCCTCACCTGGCTATAGACAGCCAACACAACTTCGAATATCTCGCGGCCACGCAATCACGCCAACAGAACGTTAAACGCTGAATCGGCGTTGAAAAGATAAACTATATCTATATTTTGGATGCCAGATTGACGTTCATTACCCGGTCTTGACATGCCTCGGTGCACATTGTGCGACGCTCCGATCGCGTTAAACGTTCGTGAGACGCAGTTTTGATGGGCGCCTGAAATACGTTCGGTTGCCGTTTGTTTGACGAAACGGCCTAAAAACGATGAATAAACGCTCGGAACACGTCAAAAGACCGTAGTATGAACCGGGCTTTAAGTGGTTAGATCCTTGGCGAATCCAACCACGTGTTATTGGATGTCTTAACTCGTCTTACTGCTGTGCTCAATGCATGAGTGATGTGTTGATCCAAAGCCACGTGGGCATCTCTTGGAACAACTTAGCCTATGCTGTTGCAAAACGTTCGTCGCATGCTCCATGCACGCGATCCCTACCTCTCCCGCCCAGGACCATTTCCACACAATCTCGATATTTGTGCATGCTA
This sequence comes from Imbricaverruca yamaguchii, assembly GCA_034440575.1. NCBI lineage: Eukaryota > Metazoa > Arthropoda > Thecostraca > Neoverrucidae > Imbricaverruca > Imbricaverruca yamaguchii. The sequence continues at coordinate 7,390 of JAOTOL010001618.1, read as the reverse complement.
ACTGGCAAGCTTCCCGGGACGCATTTCCTGATATGCTGAGGGTAATTAAGCATGGCCTCGAAAATGGAGTTCGTGCTCACGTAGTGTTTGCTCACGCCACGTGAGTTCACGCGCTTATTCTCGTATGCGAGACGAAGTAACGTTATGCCGCATGAGAATAAGGCATATATACGCGACTCACTCACACCTGTTATGTGGTAATTACATTCCACAGTGCCCGAAATGTCACGCCTGCCTATCTGTGTGTCATGTCCTGTTCTGCTCTGGTTATAACGAGGAGCGTAGAGTTCACTTTGGACGCATGCAACCGATGTCATTTGGTGAAGTTTTAGGTGACGACTCTAGCATCGTCCAATCGGGGTGACTTTTTTTTACTACCTTACGGAAACATCCTCCGCAATACATACAACGAGTAGAACATATTAAACGCTGATATTATACCATGTTTTACATTTACCATTGTTGTACTATTTTGCAATTTGGTAGAAAATGCATGTATCGACTTATGGATAATTGGTATTATGGGCGCCAAATGACCCTCGCAGTCGGTGTGCACTGAAGCCCAACTAAAGAATGAACATCTAATCCTACCCGCATGAAGATGAAACCCAGTTCGTACGTCTGTCCGTTCCAGGAAAAGGCCTAGAAAACGTCTAGTATTTAAGACAGGGTATATTGGTTTGCTATGTCCAGTTTATGCACCGCTAATGACTTTCATAACGTATATGCGCCACTGGTAAGCGTGATTTAATGTGAAGATTGTTACGCTTAAATCGCGTGTCTCCTGGCCATAGGCCCTGTACACATTTCAGGACCCTTCCCACATGTATCGACACTGTATGTCATATGCGACCTCTGTTGTCGGGTGTTGGAGGGTACGGTGTCTACGCTGGGCGGTTTGCCATGGCGCCGCCATCGTTCGCGCTGTTGGGCTGCGTTTGTACGTGAAGCGCAGATATATGTGGGGTGCAAACTGTGTGGCCCCTCATCAGCTGCACCCTGGGTCCCGGCGGCGACTGGCGACGCCACACGGTCGTCACTGTGACACCGGCACCGCGGAGGCAGCCGTCCGCTGGCGCAACTCTGACCGCCGCACTCTGCCGCAGAGAGAAGAAACGGGAGAAGGAGCGAGAAGAGCTGTGGAAGCGGTTAGACACGTTGGAGCTGCAGACGCAGAAGGAGACCACTGACGCCAAGTAGATGGCCTCCGCTCTATTCCCCGTCACCGAACTTGACGGCCGGCGGTGGCTGTGTTCTGCGTGTCTGGGTGTGTCGCTGTGTGTGTGTGTGTGTGCGTGCGTGTGCGCGTGTGCGCGCGAGGGTGGGAGTGAGTGGGTGTTTGAAGCGTCCCCAGTGGGACGCTAGTCAGTGCGCGCCGCCACTGGAGCGGAGCTGGCGCAGAACACTCATGTGATTCATATTACGGGACGGCGGCGCGGCTGGGAAACAACTGTCGCCGGTGTGTTTCCGTTCGTCACAGTCGAATCCCGTGCGCGTCTGCACCGCTCTCCGATCCTCTTCAAATGCTGGGCCCACCCGCCGAGGTAGTGATAGCTAATGCTCTTGGCCTTGTTTTGTTGTTGCCAAATAAGTGTATGCACGTTGAGTACCACCTTTACGGCTGCTTTTCTAACCGTCCACGCTCCCGGCTGATGGTCTGGTGACCTCTGTTGGAGTCGTGCCTTCGCTCCCGTCCCGTCTTTCCCGCCGCTCTGTCCGGCCGCCCCACCCCGTTCTGTCCCCGACGTCGGCGGCGGAGCCTCTGTTGAGCGCAATCTGCTGTGCGATGGTAACCTGCACGTGCCAGTCGGCCGAATACATCACCTCTAGAGGGCCGAGGGCACCGCATGGTGGCGGCGGACAGCTGTACCGCTCATTACGCATGCTGATGTCCTGTCACGGCAGCCGGCCCCAGCCGACACCGCCCGGGCGGGCCGCTGATGCCGAGCTGTCACGGCAGCCGGCCCCAGCCGACACCGCCTGGGCAGGCCGCTGATGCCGAGCTTCACGGCAGCCGGCCCCAGCCGACACCGCCCGGGCAGGCCGCTGATGCCGAGCTGTCACGGCAGCCGGCCCCAGCCGACACCGCCCGGGCAGGCCGCTGATGCCGAGCTGTCACGGCAGCCGGCCCCAGCCGACACCAATTTGCCTCTACCCCTCCCCGGTTTTGTTACTTGGCACTGGCGTACAACTGGAGGTCACGTTTTACATGTGCCTGGTTCCCCGTCACCCGGCAACAGCGAATTTGACCGGGCCTTTTTTTTGATCCTGAATAATTGTACATACTCTCGTGAGCATATATCGGACACATGTGGCTTTATGTACTACAGTGCAGACGTGATTGGTTGGGGTTTGGCGTCCCGGGCACACCGGCATGAATTTCGCGTCCTCCTTCGTAGAGTTCCATGAGATCAGTTGTGTAACGTTTTGTGATGTGTAATTTTTGTCCTATCAACCACCTCTAACTCAGTAGAGCGTCTCTGTGAATAAACTGTATATACATATACACGCATACATGTACACTGTTGACTGGAGTGTTAACCGTTGCAGCTTTCGGGACGGAAGAATGATGATCTGCAAGGTGATTGTTGTTGCAAGGTGAACGGCTCTGGTGGCTGCTGGTACACTATTAGCCGCGACTACCACCTTAAGTGGCCAGGATCCATCCTCTGTACTCACGATCCGTGAGTCGTGACTTGAAGCCATTCAGTCTAGCAACTCAGTTGGATTGAATATCCAAACATTTTTTATAGCGTGCGAGAATTCCACATGAGTAATGCGAGTGCAAATGTATATTCATTTCCAGCCAGGGCACTACTGACGGGATCTGAAGGAATGGTTTCCACCCGCATGTGTTGTTCAGTTCCGGATGGTCGGCGGTAGCTTAGCGGTTGCTCGGAGCGGAGCGTCTTGGACAACAGAGGTGCGGGGTTCGATTCCTCGCGGTGCTCGCTCCCACTGTCAGGATGAGTGGCGGACGGTGGCATGTTACCTTGGCTGTTTAATGCATTGTGAACCCGGAAACCTACCGATCAGACTCCCAGATTCGATTACGACCGGTGCAGTAATCAGTTTGGGGATTCACCACGTATGCTTTCGAATGGAGGCGGCCGCTAACCCGGACAACAGAGTTCTAGCTAGTAGAGCCGGTTCCGCAGCTGCCATGGATTTCCCTCAGCACCCAGAGTCCGCAGCGAATGGTCGCCAACCCCTGCACGTCGGACAGCCACTCTGTCGCGCGTCCCAGTGTACATCCTGCAGCCACTCTGTCGCACGTCTAACGCACTGACGTCCGATAGCGATTCCCCGGTATGCCCGACAGCGGCTGACTCGGCCAGCGGGCGGCCTTCGTGTGCTCCGATGCCACCCTCAACCCCGAAGCGATGTCGACGGATGTCTCACACAGGATGTCGATTATGACGCGCTTCAGGCGGCGAGCAGTGGTTGGCTGTGTCGCGATGCGTTGGACGCAAGCGCTCAGTCGCTCGAGTCCTCGGCTGGTATGGCTATGTCTTCGTCGCCCTCGATGCCATCGCTCTCCTTGATCAGTGCCTGTTCCAGGATAACGCGACCCTCCTTGTACCTGTTGGAATACGATTGAGGTGATGATTACGACCATTGCAAACTGACTGAAGCAACCGAGACGAAATGGGCGTTCAACAGCAGCCCGTCGTTTTTGTGATGCGACCTCTCAGGCTTGGCTGGTGTGAATCGGCCGAGGACCGATCTGGTCTGGGTCAAAAGTATACGTGCGGTGTCAGGGTATGATCTCGAACGACCACAGTGAATTCTTGGTGCTTATTAGATCGATTGTCACAACCCGCTTCAAAGAGTACGTTCACGCAGGAACATGATCGCTCGAATTTACTCCCCAAGGTAAAGCGCTTCCTCCATGTTGAACCAATGCTCATGCTATTATAAAAAAGTAAGTGCATTATGCTGGAAAATGTGTGGACAGAAAACAACTCTGCTGCAGGCGTAACCTGTGTGATCTGGACTGCAGGCGGCGAGCGTCGACTATCGAGCCGGGAGTCCACGGCTACGTGGTACCAGTGACGGGCGACCAGGTCTATTTGGAAGGGGGTGGCAATATGCTAATCGGTTATGACACTCCGCGACGTACGGGGAAACTCCGTAGGATCCAGCGGTTAGACTAGGGAACGTGTGCTTCAAGTCTGCTCGAAGGGCAACAACCCACCTAAGTTAATAAAACAACGATTGGAACTTCATATATGACGACATTTATATATGACCCATTAAAATGCCCATGCACTTCGAATATTTACTCATTGGTAGCCCGATGCGTTCATCCAGCGAAGGCGACTGGACCAACTTACCCTATATTTTATTTCCCGTGTCTGATATTCGTTGGTTTCGTCTGAAGGTTACTTGGGCGTGGGACAAATGGCGTGGGATTTTCTATTGTCCCACTTTCCAACAGTACTTTCGGTAATTTACAGGACTTGTAAACGAAAAAGTTTAAACAGAACTGAACTTAAATACAAGCTTTTAAACAGATGAAAGGCTGGTAAGGACGCATCGAATGAGGGTTGTAAGTATGGATGATGCTATACACAGGAAATGTGATCACAGTTGTTACATTCATCGTCTCTTCGGTGATCTTTTCAAAGAAAAGGCCTTTGTGCACCTTGAGAACAACACCTCAATCATTATGTTCCTCACTACAGCACTGAGTTAAGAATCACCTACTTGTAACTATGCAGCGAAACTATGATCACGACCAAATATGAGTTCGTTTTCGAAATATCTACTCTTGGGAAAGAGGGTACGTGTTATGTAATATGATGCGCAACCCGGTGGTCTTGACCTTTCAACGGACGTTAGGTCTGTCAGTGTAGATAAATGCAATATATTAATATAATTTCGTGAGAAACAAAGTATGTAGGCATCCTTCGCAAACATGTTTATCAGTTAAGTCGGAGACGAGAAGTCTAGGGGTAAGCTGCTCGTCTCACAATCGAAAGTTTTCGGGGCTCGGGTCTCGCCTGTCGCTACTCTTCACCCGCGACCAATCGGCGCAAGAGACGGCGACGCTATACATGACTCACCGGTTGACGTGTCATAAAACCAATAAACCACCACCACCAAATCAGTTAAGTCAGTCTTTTCTCCACAACCCGTATTCATGCTATGTGGGTATTCCAAGTGAGCACGGAAAATACTATAAATAGTGTTGTTTTATGTTAGCTTCATGGTGTATCTAAGTCTAAATTCAGGTTTACATTCCACGTTTGCTATATCAAACGTAACATTGTATTTTTGCACGGTGTATATGGAATGAACAAACCTGCTCTCTGAATCGGATTAAGGACTATATTGCTCCTCTACCATTGGGATTGTGTGGCGGGTGGTTTGACTAGGAGAGGTGATCCGTGCGTGTTTGGAAGCTGAAGGTGCCTTGCCCATCGGTTGGAATTACTTATACGAAACACCACACCCATGCGGGGACAGGGGCTGTTCGGATGAGCGCTGTAAAGACTGATGCAGTTGACGCGTCCAAAACCAGCTGCATGACCGACGCAGTCGATGCGTCCTTAATCTCAAATAACTAACGCAAGCGTCCGAATCCTGTACGCATGCGGGAATACATGATTGCACGGGTGGGCGCTGTATGAGATTTAGACTAAGGGCGCATCGACTGCGTCGGTCATGCAGCCGGGCGCTGTATGGCCAATGCAGTTGAGGGGCGCCATAACCCTGTACGCATGCTGGAATGGATGATTATACGGGTGGGCGATATATGCCCAATCCAGATGACGCGCCCAAAAAACCGACAATATAATGAACATGACTGTGTGGGTGAGCGCTATATGATCAATGCAGTTGGCGCGCCCAAAACCATAAGCAGCCAACAGGATTGTACCGGGTCCTGCTGGGACGAGGTATGGCAGCCTGGACATTGGGTGGGAGGGTGAGTCATCTATTTGGGCCGTGCTCACCTCTGTTGGTCTTCCATCGCGAACTCGTAGATCCAGCCGAGTTTGGTGTCGCACAGCTTGCAGGACACGTCGCGCACCATGTGGCGACCAGTCAGCATCCGACGCTCCTGGATGTCACTGGAAGCCAGGCGCCCAAGGTATTTCATAGCGCCAGGCGCCCGGGATAGCGCCAGGCGCCCGTGGAGAGCGCCAGGCGCCCGTGATAGCGCCAGGCGCCCGTGATAGCGCCAGCCGCCCGTGATAGCGCCAGGACGGCTCACCCATCGGTGCAAAAGTTTGAAAACCACTGATGGGGCCATCGGGGTTGGATTTGCGCTTTGTAATCCTGGATGTTGAGAGAAAACTTTTGGGTACATGAATGCGGGAGTTGTTTTTCTTCGAAGCCTGTGACATCTGAATATCAGTTTAACACCTTTACGGTGAATCTCAATCAATTTGTCACGGAGCAGTTCATTGCAAAATATGAAGATTTAACTTCAAATGAAAAAAAAATAAGAGTAATATTCTGGAGGGATGTTCTGGATGCCAGAAATCCAGGAACGGCCTACTTTCCACACGAGTCCAATACATGGAAGCAATGATTTATATCCATTACAGTGGTGGAGGTCCACCCCATAGGAACCCATGTTAACCCGTCCCGTCTCGGGGTCTTTCAACCGCCCCCTCAAGTTTTTCGTGGATAGTGAACGAACGGCGCGGTGGCGCGCCGAAATTTGGCATACCTTTCCACATCAATTTGGCATGCCGTTTCTAAAATTTTGAAGTCAGATCATCTAGGGTCAACGATTTAGTCGAGGTCACTGACGTCAACGAGTTAGTGCGTCAAGTCAAGAAGGTCAAGTGAGGCTACCTCCAAAAGTTCAACCAGTCGTCACGCCTTAACGAATACAGATATTATAATGAAACTTTCAGCGTTTGCTTATCTTTAGGGATGCAACAAAACGAACGAGGGAATCTTCATTTTCCTCCTTTTGACCACAGATAAATTTTGCATATTTGCTCATTGCAGTTCAAATAGAAGACTCTGGCTAAAGTAAGCATTTTTATTAGGGCAAGTTGTTTCCAACAATGTTTCTCGATCTGCTCTACCCATTAGAAAGAAAATCAAAGAAAACTGAACTCAAAAATTTTCAAATTTAATACATAAAATGGGGCCAAAAAATATGTATACCCTGGTCGATTCCGATGCCCTTTTCTTATTACAAATAATTTTTGTTTTTCAACATCCCTTGCAATGAACTGCGGCGCCAATGACCAACCATGGTCGATGCGCCCTAAAACCACAATCACACACACACACACACACAAAATGAACTCCTCGGAGCCAAAAACATAATGTAAGTCGTGAAAATCTACGCCCCCTAGTGGATGTCACTTTTGTGGTTAAGTGGTTTTTTGGGGTGGGTCCGGCCCTACTTGTCAAGCGCTTT
>JAOTOL010001617.1:2577500-2732460 GCA_034440575.1 Imbricaverruca yamaguchii | reverse complement strand
CAGGCACACGGATATAGCAGATTTGCTATATTGTTGCGCGTCATGCGCGGACATTAGCCGCCGGCCGACGGGCGGCGAAACTAGCGCCGCCAATCGGCTGGCGGGGGAACTATAGGCAGAGACCCGACGTTGTGATAAACTCAACAATACCAAGACACCATGCAATGAATGCAAAGTAACACTATGTGCAATATATCACTGTAAGTAGCAATGAAATTGACGTTTAAAAGCTAGCTACCTTTCATAAATGCGCAACGCATCATATTTTATGGAGACTGAGTCTCATAAATTGTGACTATTTTCTTCGCGCACACCCTAGTGAGCATGCGGGAGCTCTTTTCAGAGCTCCGAATGGCATCAGGAACCTACCCTACTGGATTTTCTACTGGATTTGCTTTTTTGCTTTACTAGATATCCCGATGTCCGCATTTGCATTATTCTGACGCCATGGGTGGAACCACGGATTCGAAATGGGGGAGGGGACAAATCATTGACGCGGTACGTTTGAACAGGATAGAGGGGCCTGCCCCCGAAAAAAAATCCCTGGAATTCAAGAACTTTTTCTATGTCATTTTCAGCTACTTCAATTAAATTTAAATGTGCTACAATTTATCAGATTTTCTATTGTTAAAAACGACATTTCTTAAAATGATATCAAAATTAGCAAGTTTCACTACTTATCACTGCCTATGAACATCTCGCTTTATGTCGTATGTGCCGAACTCGATTTCACGATCACCATAGAGCAATGCTGTAAGTATGCTAAACATTGACCTCTTGTAGCAGGAGAAACAAACTATTGGACGATGGTTTTATGGTAGAAAATATGGACCTACAATTATCTTTTCAATGTTTTGATGTCTTACTGGCACATATTTCGATGCAATGACAACCAGCGTGGATAAAGGGTGTGGCGCCGAGGGCATGTACCACCCACGTGGAAGGTGGCGCTCCCTAGCCAGGAAAAGGCGTCCCTCTGAAGAGGCTTCAGTGTACCCGCTTGAATGTTTTTTTTTTGTAGCCTGAGGCGCCCTTATGAAATAAAAAGGCAGAGTTTTTTTTTAGGAAGGTCCGAGTGCATTCCGACCCCTCGAATTTTGCATCCAGAGGCCTGTACATTCCGTGCATCCGAGTGCATTCCGACCCCTCCAGATGCTTTGGCAGTGGCACCGCTCCAAAGAAATAATGCCCCTCCAGACAAGTGCTCCCATGACAATTCCGGGATCTACCCCTGATTACAGCATTGCTCTCTTGCGGTTATGAACTCCGGTTAGTTATAAAATTGTACGCATTCACTTGTGGCTTCTCTGGAAAAATGACATCCTCCGTTGTACCACTAAGAGGAAAGCGGTAATTTGAAAAAGTTCTGTATCTTATATGTCCGGAACAGCAATGTGGCAGTGTAAATAAAAAAAAACAGCGATGAGAGCACCGTCCGATTAGATTATGTCGGATTTCTTGGGGAGACCCTAATCATATAGGATACAAGTGCTTGCTATCAAAACAGCTGGAACCAAAAATAGATTTGGTCCTCCTACTTCTATTACACTCAATCATTACACTCACACACCGGACTTTCGACACCTTTGAAATTATTTCAATATCTCAACAGTATGACACCGTACGGCAAGCCACTTCAAATGCACTCACATAATGCAAATTGAAGCCATATCCACGAAACGCGAGGACTCTGAAGGTTAAACAAACCTTTGACCTTGAGGCATGATCTGACATGTCCCGGGTTGAAATGTTACTTCAAGGTTCCCCACGGGCATTCTCTTGATGCCAAGCATGAGTCGCTTTGAGAGAAAACGAAAAAACACGGGGCGATCGAAGAAATAATTTCGACCTTTGACTGAAAATTAATGTGATTTCTGAACAATTCGCTAGAGTACCATTGACATGTCCCGGTTTGAAATATTACTCGGGGTGCACCACGGGCTATTGCTTGATACAAGATGTGGGTAGGTTAGGGCAAATAAAAAATGTGAGGCGACGTAAGAAATCAGTTTGACATTTGACTTTAGAAATTAGTTACATTGGGCAACATTATAATACGACAGAAGTCACGTCGAATGACACCTACTTGGTTCAAATTGACCCATAGCGACGAATCGCGAGGACTTTAAAAATCCAAACTAGCCTTTGACCACGAGGTTTGACCTTGACATATCCAGGTTTTAAAATGTTACTCGAGGGATCACCATGGGCTGACATCCATGATATCCATTGTTTGCAAATTGAAGCCATAGCGACGAAACGAGATGGCATCGAAGAACTCGATCAAACCCTTGACATTGACATATCTCGGTTTGAAATGGAGCTGGGTAGGCTGGGGAAAAAAGCACAAAAAGATGTCAGGGGACTGAAAAAAACAGCTTGAATTTTGACCCGTCCAGATTATTTCGAAATATCAGCTTTCTGATGTTGTACAAGACAGCATGAATAACGTCCATTTTCCGCAAATTGAAGCCATAGCGATAACATCGAAGAACTTAATCGAACCTCTGACCTTGGCATGTTCCGTTGTGAAATATTATTCGAGTGGTTATCACAGGTTATTGCTTGATACCAAATTAGGATAAGCTTTGAGAGAAAACGAAAAAATGGTGACACCGAAGTATCACCCTGGCCTGTCCTTAGCAAATAATTGGATTGCTTAGCTTTCTAATACTGCATAGTAAGACACGCCGAATGACGCTCATTCAATGGAAATTGAAGCGATAGCAATCGAACCTCGCGTTCGGTCGATATCGTTTCAACATCGCCATCTAATAATTGCAACAAACCTTTGACCTATAATTTTGACCTGAACATGTAACCACTTGAAATGTTGCAATATGGTTTATCACAAGCTATTACTTGATACCAAATCTGGGTAGGTCTGGGTGAAAACGAAAAATAAATTGGAGGCGACCGAAGAAACTTGCTTACGTTGAACGTTGGACGTTAAAAGTGGTAATGCGAGACCTATGTAGTTCCCTCCAGCGTGTTGAGTGTTAATTGATTCGAACGATCATAAACCCGTCGCTGAATGCCGATGAGAATGTCAATACGCCTCTGGCGAACTAGTCGCTGAATACGAATACGAATACGACATTAACTTGGCATACGAGCAGGAGGCTGCCCATGACTTCCCTCAGTGGTCTTGAAGATATCCAAGAACACCCAGTGACTCATTTGTTCAAGATGTAGCAATATATGAACAGGTGAATGCAACCTAAGACGTATAAACCTTAGCGATAATGCATGTGTTGCCTAGCAGAGCACAATTTTTCACCCAAGCGAAAACAGAAGATGGCCAAGGTTCATGATATTCAAGAATGGCCTGGAAGCAGATATTTCTAACGTTTGCTGATTTACTATTCGGAGATTTTGTGACGACAGATGGCCTGTGAAGCTCGTTTATTGGCTACATCGGCTCTTAGTATTTTCTGGTGATTCTCATGCGTATAAATTTTGGCTCTATAAATGTTTAAGTATCATTTTGCGGCGATGATCCTCAGGTAACGAGACTTGGGAGACACGATTTTTTTGTTGTTGGGGAGGGGGGGGACAAATCGCCACTTCTGGGGGCATGTCCCCCCAGCATCCCAATGGTTACACCCATGTCTCGCGCCTAACTTTTTTCATTGGAAAACTATTTTCATATCAAGTCCTGGGATAATATGTTATCTGCGGGGGAGCCTTTTCTTGCAAACGTGTAATTCGCTCCCACAGTCAAGAGTCGGCCACAGTTGCTCCAGCATTACTGTGGAAGCAAAACTCCCCCATCAATGCCCATGATTGGAACTCACCATGGCCTCAATCGAATTATAGTCCCCAGTCGACTGGGGTCACAAGGTAAAGTTACGACATCAGTGATACTTGCATAGAAATGGGTATAAAGTGAGGGAAATTCAGAGATGGCATAATTATATCTGAACTCCCAAGCACAGATCGGTTTGCCACTTCGCAGTACACTTCTCCTAGCCGAGATCCGGTGTCATATCCTATGTAACAGACGAAATGTGGTCCTGGTTGAATTATTTTACTTCTTAAAGTGTCTCGAAAGGGATAGAGAAGTTCTTAGGTTTGACAACTTGATGGACATATGTCGTTCATGTGGCCTTCGGTTAACAATTTCCAGGACGCATGTCGAAAGTGTTTGCTACTGAAGTTAGCATCTGCAAAGATGCTTTGCGCTTTTAATTACGAAATGAGGTCGGAAAGCGCAGACACATATTTGGTGAGAATATGTCGATGCCTTTCTGAATTTGTTGCATTTAGATTAATTCCGGTGTATGTAGCTTGTCGTACGCCCATCTTTCTCTTCCTGGAAGTCCCACCGATCTATGTATGTGCTGATGTGTGTGCTGAAAATTCCATCTGTCAAGTGCATCTCCGAAATACATAACGAAGCTGGCGCTCCAGGGGTCGACTTTGACGACAGAAACGAATGTGCTAATTGTTCCTAAATTCATCTCTCGCCATTCCCAAATATGTAAACTGCAAATGGAACATTCATATATGCTAGTTCATATATGCTATTTATCATGCATATTGTTTTGATATTGCCAACATTCAAAAGTTCCCAATTCCTACTCCCTCGACAGTCCATTGAGTTGAGAAATGCTATATAATTAAGCCAAAGGTGCGAGCGAGCGAAGACAGCACCAATGTGTCGTAGAGGTGCAGCTTCTCTGTAAAATAAAATACCAACTATGTTGCACCAAGTCCTCCCCTTTGGCCGCGCCTCTTAAGCCAGGCTTACTTATTTTCACAGATGGATGAAGCTAGCAGCCATCCCGCTAACCAATGCCATGCATATAAGGTCCATTCATCCGCATTTGTCTGTCGCTCTCGGCACGTGTCAATGTAAATGCTACCTGCTGTTGGGTGTATAATACATAAATGCATATATACATAAATGTATGTATATATGTATATAAATATAAATGCATATATATATAAATGTATGTATATATGTATATAAATATAAATGCATATATATATATATGCATATATAAATATGGTTTGCTTATTTTCGCCGGAATGTTAAGCTCATGACCGCCCTCTAATCGTGTGAAGTGTCGTTACAAACTAACACGACTTGTCTTCGTTTTAGGATATGACCTCATCGAGTGGCTGATGCAAAATGTTCCCATCGAAGAATCAGGTGAGGCCCCACTGTAGGGACTGTTATATTTCGCTTTTCTGATTTTCACTAATAATATTTTTGTTAGCTCGCTCTTGGCTCAGTCCGAGTGAGAGTCAAGTTGTGGGGAGAGTTGTGGGGGGGGGGGCTGGTTGTACTTCAACACATTGTCGAATGCCGGTGCAATGTTACCACAGGTTCGCTTTATTTGCTTTGCTATTGGCTCGGCGAGACGGTTTTCTGGCAGGACTGTTGGCACAAATGACGGTTGGCACAATTGATCCGTGAGGTGTTTCAGCGCGCCGATGTGGTAGGGAAAAGAACGTGGCCCGTCCAGAAATTCTCAACCTCGCAGTTTAAATGGGAACAATGAAACTGGACAATTCGAATGCAATTTAGAAACTTAATATATGGTGTGAGCTTGTACGTGCACATAGTAAAATGGCAATAACTCATCCGAAGTCCAAGTAGTTCAAACGAGGTCAAATTGATCACTGATTGTACATACCACCCGCATGTTGCTCTCGGCTGGATCATTGCATTATCAATATGATTGCTCATGTTAATCATAGTAGTGTTATCGTTCATAATTATATTCCCACTAATCTTCCAAATTTCAAGGCAATGTCTTCAATGTTGCAGGCATTGTAGATAGACCTTTCCGGTCAAGTTGACGCCTGCAGTGCTGGAAATGGCCAATGACATTTTACATGCTAATTACGGTCCTTACTGGTTGCCGGTAAGGCACTCAACATGAACGGACGCGAATGATAGTATTGGGCATGGCGAATGCAGCTGCAATCTTACTTGATGCAGATGCTAATGATGCAGATGCTGCATGCTTGGCGAATGCAGATGCTAAGTGCACATGCACTTAGCGTCGACTCCTGTCGATCATATCCGGAGAGAAGTGACGCTTTCCTGCGCCGCCACCTACACTGCTCCCTTCCCCACCCACCCAGAATGTATTCTCACCGCCGACATCTCTGGCAGTTCCCGAGAGCATCGCGTCCAGCCAGCTCCCTCCGTCCCCTTCCCCACCCACCCAGAATGTCCTCTCACCGCCGACGACTCTGGCAGTACCCGAGGGTATCGCGTCCAGCCAGCTCCCTCCGTCCCCTTCCCCACCCACCCAGAATGTCCTCTCACCGCCGACATAGCTGACAGTACCCGAGGGTATCGCGTCCAGCCAGCTCCCTCTGTTCCCCACCCACCCAGAATGTCCTCTCACCGCCGACGTCTCGGGCAGTACCCGAGAGTATCGCGTCCGGCCAGCTCCGTCCGCGATGGCTTACGCTTCTGGGAGACATGGATAAAGACGATGAAGAGACGTCGCGGTCGGCGGGCGGGCGGCGCATCAACAGTGATTGTTGCCGATTGATTATCGCCCCCGGGGAGCGACACCCCGCCCCTCCCCGTCACAGGGAGCGACATCTAGTGCTGGCCCGTCCCGAAGTACCAGGCCGCCGCAGTACCATCCCACCATGGGGTCTTGTAATGTGTGGGTTCAGTTGGCAGTGTGTAATGTGTTTAGATCGCTGTTCTATTTTTTATTCGCACAGCGTGATACCGGATACGTTCTCGCGTGAAGTGCTGTGAATACTGGTGCTCAGGCATGACTTTGGTCGTTGGAAATCTCCAGCCATTTGAGGCCAGTTGAACAGAGCCAATGTGGCTTGGTAGATGTAAAACCAGGGTAGGCTTATTTGGATATCTTCCTTTGAATGGGTGCGTCGCGGGTGGGTTCTGCGACTTGGGTCAAAACTGGTCTGTTTGTCAACTTACTATATTATTTTGAATGCATTCATTTTACTCCAAATTTGTTTTGTTCTCAAGTGGCTCCGTTAGGTTAACGAATTTTGGAACGTAGCAATTCGGTTTCATGTTGGTGCTCTTGAATGCCTTTATCCTACCACACCTTGCTTGGTTTCCAGCCTAGTTTCCAGCTTAGCATCAGCTGGTACGAGCGAAGGCAGAGCCAGAGCGAGTCTACTTCCGCAGATGCAAGAGAAAAGTCCACCTGTGTGACCCGACCAACCTCGACCCGGTCGTTTCGCGAGCGCTCCATGCACTATTGCATTCACTAGGAATTGGACACGGAGTAATTTAACTGGTATGGGACGATTTTATCCGAATTAGACGTGGTAATTTCGATGCTAAGCAGTTTTTGCCGCAATTTTCACCGTTGTCCAATGAAAAGTGTGTGTGATGGAGCTTGGCCGACACCGATGCACCCGGCTCTGCCGGAGGAGCGTTCAGCCAGGACCCGGGTACGTGGACAAAAGACGTCATGTCACGTGATCTGCGCGCCACGAAGCTGGGTGACCTCGTGGACATAGTCAGTGCGGTGGCGAACGCTGTGCTGGGCGGTTGTATAGGGCGTAAGCCGAACGGGAATACACAGTAAAAAGGTGGTGACACGTACGCTAATTCGACGAAGTTGGATAGTTTATTTACGACTCTAATACGTTCACCGCATTGGGCAGTTCAGCCCAATTTCGGCAATTGGATTGCGTCCCATATTGTACCAAATTTCGGCTCAATTAAATTGTTGTTTTTCAATGTTATTACGATCGTACGCCGTCACGGCCCGCCAAGATAGTGCAGTTGGGATTTTCGCACACGTTTCCTGCCGCAGTACGGTGCCTGGCCATGTGCCTGCACCATTAGGAGAGCTACAGCCTGCGTCTTGGCCTCGCCCGTCTAGTACACCTACCAGCACTGCATCCTGGTTGTATTAACGCTCCCCGTCTCGAGGGGACCAATTGACACCCCACCAAGATTTCCTGCGGATAGTTTTTTTTTAAACGGCGCGCGGCAGCGTGTCAACATTTTGGAATACCTATGTCTATATCAATTTGGCATGTGGTGTGATAATTTTGAGGTCAGGTCAATTACGGTCAACGAGTTAGTTTAAGACACATGAAATCACCTTCAAAACAAGTTCAATCAGTCGTCACGCTTTAAAGGATGAAAATATTGAATGAAACTTTGAGCGTTTGCTTCTTTTGGGGGATACAACAAAACGCATGGGATTAATTTTCATGTTTTTCTTTTTCGTTGACTTATTAATTTTGCAGCTTTACCAACGAGGGCTAAAGTTGCAGATATTGGCTAAAGCAAGCACTTATTATGAGAGCACGTTGATTTAAGACAACGTTCCTCGGTTGGCTCCATCTACCCATTAGGAGAACAAAAAGTTATATTTTTTTTTAATTAAAAAGAGGAAATGTAAGTTCTGGTGGCAGACCTTTTGGGGCCATGGTCGATTCCGACCTCCTCTTATGATTTCAAATAATTTTTGTTCGATAAATCTCTCCAAAAATTAACTCCTCATCGCATGATATCAGTCGTCGTCTCATAGACCCATAGTGACGCCACTTATGGGGATAATATTTCTTTCAGCTGGCTTCGTATCGTACTCGTCGGCGCTTTCCGACGACACCACGTTGGTTTTCGTGCAACACTTATATTTGAAATTATATAGGGGTATAAAATGGCCCACTCCCCCAAGACAAGATGTGAGAATCTGACCGGAAAGACGGCGCGTGCTTAATAGCCTTGCGCTATTTGATTGTGAGTATGCCTCACACAGTTGAGGCGCTACACCTGGCATCTCTACTCTGTCAGCACGGCTACTTCTTCCCGGTAGGCGATGCCAAGACACTGCAGGTCAAGGACGACTCTTCGCTGTATCGCTTTCAGGTGAGAACTCACGCTAGACATCATGTTCTTTGCATCCTTAGGAAATCATCGGATGTTCCGAGGCCAAATTGATCGCAATGTTTTAGTTATGTGTTGTTTTGCTGGCCTTTTGCTATTTGTGGAAATGCTATAGTGAAAAGAGCATGGATGTGGACGCATTACTGGTTGTTTTTCTGACGACGGATGGATCGTGGGCAACGCTGCGAGGTTTTTTTTCCCGCTACTATTCTTGCTCAGTCATCTCCGCCATCAACCTCTTGGCTATACAGGACAGTGCCTGCGCTGAATGCAGAATCAGCATGTCTGCATCAAACTTGTGGCAAGCATTAGGAGACATTTGTAAATCAATGGGAACGGGAACGTCGTTGGAGTGTGGATGCTGAAGTGTGCGTGACATGAGAATACTTGCAATGCTTCATGCTGCTTGTATGGCCAAGATGAGTTTATATTAGTTGGATCCAGTTCAGCCCGCATCCATCAGCTGAATCCTAAAATCACAAGATGATCGAAATTGACCCGAGCTCTCTGGCAGTGAAAGTGGTGGGATTCTAGGATGCCGTGACCGGTGTTGAATGCTGCGTGGCACCAGCCCTTGTGTGTACCTTTGCTTTGTTGGACGTCATTTTCCCCTAATGTTGCCTGTACATCTCCAATAGTTCAACTTTTAACACGGGACCCTATGGGGCATGCCACCCCCTCCAATCCATTTAGGCTCGTCCCTTGCCTTCATGTATTATGCCTTCCAAATAATTTATAGAAGCTTACAGCTGTGTGTGAAGGGACGCCATCATACAACGATAAGACACTACATAGGAAAATGTCGGGTGAATTTTGTTATGATTAGTCCACGTACGGAAATGTCATAACCCGCCCGTTCCGGGAGGGGGCCTTTTTCCCGCCCACTGAGGTTTTGCACGGTAAGTTAAAAAACAACTGCGCGGGGAAGTGCGCCCAAATTTTCCACACCTTTTCCCACATCAATTTGGCATGTTATGCGGAAATTTTGAGGTTAAGTCATCTCCAGCCAATGGGCCATTGGAGGTCAAGTGAGGCCACCTCCCAGAAGTTCAACCAATCGTCAAGCTTTAACGGGTAAGGATATTTGAGTGATACTTTCAGCGTTTGCTTACCCTTAAGTATGCAACGAAACACATAAGAGGAATTGTTATATATTGCTTAAATATTGTTTCGTTTATGATAACGTATTAGGTTTGGTTATTTGCCTACTTGCGCTAAAATAGAAGGTTCTGACTAAAGTAAGTATTTTATGAGAGTAAGTTGACTGTAAGCAACATTTTGTAGTCCCCTCTACCAATTATACAAAATAAAAATCGAAGATAATTGAAAACTAAAAATAACGAAAATTACACAAAATCCAAACGTTCGCTTGTGTGTGGGCAAACAAAATAGAGCCGTGATCGACTTCGCCTTCTTTTTCTCACTCCAAATACTTTTTGTTTTAAAAATCTCCCGAAAATTTAACTCCCCAGAACCAAAAACGTAATGTCAGTGGTAAGTGGTATCTTCCACGAGCGGCAGAGTGGAAGACTTCTGGTGAACGCACGCCTCGAATAAATATGTTCAGTAACTTTTGTATTCGTTTATATGCATCAAAACACGAAAATAAGTACCAACGAAGCGACCTGCGACAGAGAAGACACACGCGGACCAACGACGGGCGACGTCTACGACTGCCGGATCCCACCACCACCACCATCAACGCCTGCTGGATGAGATTGTTCACCAAGTCAGCGGCCGAACGAGATTGTTCACTAAAACAGCGGCCTGACAAGATTGCCGACGTCATCGGCAGAATTATTAGACAGACGGCATCTGTAACCGTCGTTTCCAATAGATGGCACGTGCGCAACAGACGCGGCAGATGGATGATCTTGAGCTGACGATGCAACTGACGTCTATGAGCAATTGCATTAATTACAGGTCGCTTGCTCCCCGCCACGCTTCATTAGCTGAACATTGATTGCGTGAGTTGGTGCTCTGCCTAGTTGACTGTCCTCCAAAGCGGTACCATATATGAAAACATCCATACGTTTTAATTTTGTTGGGATGGACTGCGCTTGTCGATGCGTTTGTAACAGGATGTGAGACGGTGTCTGTGTATTGTTGTGTGGGTGGGCGTGGGGTGAAGGTGTTAAGGGCAGAATGCGAGACGATGTCTGTGTATTGTTGTGTGGGTGGGTGTGGCGTGAAGGCGTTGTTAGCAGAACGTGCGACGATGTCTGTGTATAGTTGTGTCGGTGGGCGTGGCGTGGAGGTGTACTCAAGGCGTGTTTTTATTGCAGACGCCGTATTATTGGCCGTCGCAGAACCACGTGCCTGACTCCACTGATTATGCCATCTACATCCACAAGAAGATGGTTAAGGCCAAGCAGAAGAACGTGCTGGAGGAGTACGAACTGGTAACTAACCAAATTATATCACTCAGATTCTAGGTCTTTAGGGCTAAAGTATTTATTTTACGCAATTCTGTATGAAATGAATACGATAATGAAGGGTAAGCTTTTAACTATAAAATGTAAACTTCCAAGTACGTTGCTTCTGGTGTGCTTCGAATCATCACATCGAAGTCGTATCAGACGTAATATGCAAGACGCATTTGGTAATTTTAAGCGTTTTCATATGCGTTAGCGACTAGTGCACAAGTATAAATGCTGAATTTTAATACAAGTTTGTGAGTTGTAACGTTCTTGGTTATCCTTTCAATTTAAGCTCGAACATTTTCTGGAGCTACGCCAAACGAACCTTCTGGTATAATAGTACCGACGAATCTGCGAATTCCAGTTGACCGGTAGGATTTTAACCGCGAGCTTAACGTGCCAGCAATGCTTTAGCTCGACCGCCCCCGTCCCGTTCGTTATCGCTATCAGCTAGCAGATGCTAGCTGACCCTCGCAACCGGGGCTAAATACCATCGCCGCTAAAAGCTTGTCTTGCCAGGACAGGGCAGACCACTACCGTCTGCGCTGCCAGAGCAGAACATTTCGTGTGGCGTCAAATACATTTGGCATATCGTATTCTAGGGTACGTACAGTTTGGGACGCATATGCATAGTAAGCTTTCCGTGCCAAATTTCTAGTCCGGTTTGGCATGGCGATCATAAAATATTCAACCCTTGTTAAAGAGCTACAAGAGCTGCGTTGGATAGCTACACATGTGTAACTTGGAAAAATATTTATCATCATCTGGTGTTTGTTTCGTTGTTCCATCCCATAGTTTTTCGAATGTGTACGTCTTAGTGTAGTGCAGTAATGAGCAATAATGTGCAATATGCAGGGAGTGCTCAAAACAATTACAATGAAGCCCTAGGAAGCTTATGAAAGTATGCATGTTTTTCGGTACATGCTATGTATACCGTAACAAAAACGCTTGTATTTGTATTACGATGGGGTCCATGATGGACGTAAAACTGTATGTTCATGCAAATAATTCCTGCAGGAAGAATGAAGGCATACTTGTTCTTTTTATTGTGAGGCCAGCATGATCAGATGTTACAATTACCAGACAACCCGATTCTCCGAAGTAAAATTACGTCGTAACACGTAAATAAGTCTATGGATGACCTACCGATAATACCTTTTGACCGGCGTTAGCAGTTCGTTGTGTCAAAGATAACATGCTGTACTGCTAGTGCGGCACGTAGTGATTGCCTGCAACCGAGTTATCCATGAGCGAAGGGGTCACTTTGGACGTACCTCTCTCTCTCCCTAAGGGAAGTATTAGTGGACGAGTAACCCAATTGATTAATCGAGACGGCTCTTCCGCTTCCTATCAGACATCAAGTATTTTTTCTTCATTAATGCTCCTCATTAACTCGCCTTTACATCTGACGAAAATGAGGGTCGTAGCACGGCAGACCGCACGTACATCGGCCCATCCACACGCAGCTGTCTCGTCCACTGACCTTCGTGGACATGCTGTCTTTTGACGAGTCAAATGCGAACGCCACACGAACTGTGTTCAATCGTTTGACGATAGTATGGGCGCTGCGTGGTCGACGCAGTCGATGTACCCATGAACTCCAATACACAACCTATCGGTAATCGGTGACACTGAACTTTGTGAAGTTTATTAAGGCAAACTATAAGACTTACATCAATAAGTTTGTAATATTTGTGTTAAGCAAACGTGATTATACCATTCCTTTTTAGTTCATTGTTCGATCACCGATAGTTTTCCAAGGTGAGAGAACTTACCCCAAATTCATCCGTTCCGAACATCGGAAAATCATAAAAATCGTCCGGGATGGGCTATATGGCATATTTAACACACGTACGTCCGGCGATCCGCGCCAACTTCGCCGGTCCGGGGGCAGATGTCTGCCCCCTAAGATCTCTAGAACTATGCTAGCTAGCGACAAACAGAAAACGGCGTTGGATAGCTGGTGACAGGCTCTATCGAAAGTGTTTCGGTCATTTGTTTCGCTCAGGTCAATATTCAGATCACTGGTTCATCATAGGTCAAATTCGACCAGATCAGGTGGGACTCAGATATTGACACATATCTCAGGACCTGTAATAGATAGAAACAAACAGCGAACGCTATCCGACAGTCCTTGAAATGTGCTATCGACAGTACGCGGTGTGATTTAAGATCAGGTCAACAGATAAGTCACCAAAGGTCACTGAACTTGGGTAAAAGGCATTTAATATCATTCGGTGCATAATGTTTCACAGTATGACGATGGGAAGCTGATTTTGCTATATATGACTAAAGACGCCTCCGATGACATTTAATAGCTAGGTCAATATTTGACATTGACCTCGGTTGATCGCGGTCAAGACCGTTTTCTGGCTTTGGCAGGTCATGTCTCATATCATTCAAAACGTCTCAACGGGAGCATTTTGCTGGTGTTATAATTTTTTTTCTCACAAAATTTGGTTTTATACCACATTGATGTTCGCTATATAATTTAGAAAATGGTCGCACACATGTTTGTGATATATGCGCCGCGTCCACCACTGGTACATCTCCGAATATTCCGAGGCGATCCGCAAGAGACATGATAGAAAGGCACGATATTCAAGACCGGGTCTTTATTGTACTGGATAAGTACGGAAACGACGCATTCCATTACAACAAACGATATACCTTCGTTCAATGCTCCTATAGAACAACACTCGAGGCTACGCTGATAGCTCGTCACTCTGTGTATTTTTGAAATTCAGACAACATCGCTCAGAAACCTTTTGTTCACACGCTCCGATCACATTTCCCTTACACCAATCGCCGCGGCGGCGGCGCGACCCGGCGACGATTTCAAACGCGACACCGCAAGCAAAGCCATACAGCTTCGCGTGGCATTGATTATCGTGTGGCGCCCACCAACTAAGTACGCGCGCTTCCCAAGCTGGCAACGCGCTCGAAATCTGTCCGATCCCTTGACATCGGACTCAACTAGTTCTGTAGCAACATTTGCCCATATGTATTTCATTTATTATGTAGTCAGCCATTGCATTCCCGCCTAACAATTTCATTACCAAACAAAATAAAGTAGCTATGTAAAAGTGTTGGACAATTTACCACATTTTACTTGACCTGACTTCATCAGGTCAAATATTAGGAATGTGGCCTTACATCGAGAGTAGTAAGTGACCTAGGATCATTGGACACCTATTTTTGGCGCATTGAGGAGACAAACCGATCGGCGTTGGCTTGCTCGCTCCGGTCCAATGCTGTGATAAATAATCTTCAGCTATGTGTGATGACCTAAGATGACCTTGCAGGAATCATAGAGCAAATGATTGACTCGCATGTGCATAAACAACCTCGAAGTGCATGATATTTACAGAGGACAATCGAGGAGCCAACTACGTGCCCAAGCAGGAATACTTCTTACTCCGAAACCATGACCTCAGGTCAAGATCATGAAGTAGCCTAGGGAGGGCATGTTGTGTATCAATCGACACGTCTTGGCGATACAAGCACAATGACGGTAATTTCAGCCTTCTAGCTCAATGCAGTGCGATGTAATGCGCAGAAATGTGCTATTGATCTCAAATTATCTCAGATGACTTTGATGATGTCACTGAGCAAAAATGTCAGCGGTAGCATTGATCATACCTTCCACCTACACGTGACAACCGTTGTGAAGTCATTCCGAGAGCAAATATGTTACCAGGAAACATTTGTATATTTTACCTTGGCCGTATAATGGGGAAGCCATGGCTGCGACCTGCCATCAGGTCAATGCTAAGAAAAAAACAGATATATATTGTGGTCCCTGATGAGATCATGACTTGTTATAAGCTTGAAATCAATCGCCAAATTATTGTGGAAGTTATGCCACCTAGAACTCCGAGGGATGTTGGGTCATTTCGCCTGACCTGGTGACCTGACCTGGGATGACCCAGGGTTAAAAATGTATGCGGATATGCGGAAAAACTATTGAGTAGCCATGCGATGTTTGGCCTTGCTAACTCAATTAGCATGGCGGAAAAATTAGGAAAAACCACCTGGGGCAGATATCTACCCCCCGGACGTGCGCGTGGGAAAAACAAAACATTTTTTTATACCGCAAACAAACCATGCCCGTTTGTATTTCTACCATCAAAATGATTAATTTCAATAGGCTAGGTGCCACAGAGAGTCACGAGGTCACACGGTCATGGTAGGACGAGGTCAAACGTGAGAAAGGTTAATATTTTATCATGGATGTGTTTTCTTTAATAATTTGTATTCTCAAAGATGCACAATGTGTCACACATCCTTTTCGTCATCGACGAGATTTCCATCACCAAATATGCCCTTGGTGTGAGACCTCGAAACACTGCCGGAGGCTATAACTCCGAAACCGTTAGTCGGATCTGGCTAAAGCTTGTTCAGGTGTGTTCATAGCACAAGGCTACACCGGACACCAATTCTGGTCCCTCTGCAAATTTATGGGGTGTCAGAGTTGACAATAATCGGTCGATCTGTCGTGGAACGCACCATCTACGTAAAACATGCAAATATATGTGGTGGTATTCCTTTCCCGCTGATATTTGTACCAATATGACCAGAGTGTCGCCTACCAACCTGAGACTGTACGCTGTGATTGAGCCTGTTATAATTTGTGTTCTAAAGCACCAACATGGCGTGGTAGGTAGTTTATGGTGCCGGCACTTTCCTGGGCTTAATGCACTTACGCACAAGGCGTAATGTCGCCTATGCATGGTTTCACCTCTGGCAGCATAATTGGTGCATTTTGAGGAAATGATGCTTTGCCTGCCTTACTGGAATGAAATGTCGGCCAATTCACCAAATATGTTCTCAGATCTGTTGGATGTTGATGCTGGTGTACTACACTGAGATAAAAAATGACACCCTCAAAGCACTGAAAAGCTTCATGCTCCATTTGTCCAACCACAGAACACTGGAAAAGCGGATCTCTGGGCACGGTTACACTGTGCTTACGTTAGTAAGACACGGGCAAAATACATCTATATGCCTGGAAACACCCCATTTAACACTGAGATGACACGGATCGGATCAGCTTTAAACACTGTCATAACACGTGTCGAGTTATGAAGGTGTTTCGAAAATCGCCATCTACGCGGGATTGAAAGGGATGGAATAAGACTTTTACCAGCTAAAAACTCTAGCATTACACTGCAGTGTCCATCCCGTGTTTATAGACTACCCCAAAACACTGGGTATATTCTACCGTAATACCGATTACACCCGTTGGTTGCACGGTTATCACACCGGTGTTTGCCGGTTGTATAGAAGCACGTTTTCTGCACATTGAAAGGAATATGGAAACATCTCCAAAATATTTAGCCACGCTTACCATGAAAAGTCACGTAGTAACATATAAGGAAATATCGAAGAATTTGAATGTTTTGCAATATAGAATGCTGTTGGAAGAACTTGTTCATGTCTTTAAATTTGGCGATGGTCATGAACAGCCAACAGGGATATCTCTAAATATGTCTCGACTCGGATATAGAAGGCTGAGAGGAGATGCCATCAAGGTCTTTGGTCTAAATTTGGTCATGGTCAGGAAGTTAGGAACAATGGGGATATCTCAGGGAAATGTTCAAATTTAACAGAAACGACACAATTAAATGCCATCAGTTCAAGATTAATGTGAACCATAGTGGGCCAAGGCTAAGACAGCCTTTTTCACCAGCAAGGGAGCTGAACATTGGAAATGCAGCTCAATTTACTTGTGAAATACATGGGAATTAGCCATGATGCACCCTTTGCATCCACGTCTGTGCACTGGATTCAACGTGAGGTTCACGTCATCACATAGTTCATATCTTCTACGTAGACAAAAGCAATGTGCTGGCATACTCATGTATGTAACCAGTGGGAGCACTGGGAACAATCCTCCTTTCCACCCCTCCAAAGTTGGCAAAATGTTCCACTGTTCTCTGCCTCAGAGTAGTTGAAAAACCGACATACTTTGCATCTTCCCATTTAAAGACACTCTCAGGCCAAATTATTCCCCAAAATTTCAGATTGCCCCCCTATCCCTTTCTAGGTGGGGGCCACACCCATGTACAACTATAACTGTTCTGTATTATGGCCCTTTCTGAAGAAGAAAACAACTTAATTTCCTTCAGCAATTGTTTTCAAACATGTGACCAACATAACAGTGGCAATGAACCCGAAGTCTCCCACTCATCCAGCATAGTCTGAAGTCCAAGCCACCACCAATGGTGGCTTGAGTACAGGGTGAGCAGACTTCTCACATTCTATCAATAGTCTTGGCAACTGCATATTTAATGTTCGTAAATGCACTACTTGCCATAAGAAAGCACTACAAAACAGCACCAGCACATGGCTAAACGCAACTAGATATACCCATGCAAATATAGAATAACCTTCATGTAATCCAGAGCACTGAGTTCTGATCCCGCCAGCATCTTCCCTGCACTTTACAAGATGGCGCGCGTTTTCCCCTGGCGTCGTGTTTGAACACCATAGTGATCAGCATAAACTTCGGCATATACACGTCAATGAAACTCGTCTATGCAGCGATTTCCGAAGGTCTTCTTTTGCGCTGCTGGAACACTTCGCGAACGCTGGTGAAATTCTGTTCCGAATTAGAAGCGTGCAACGCACTTCTTTCTAGAAGATTTACAAACTCCCATTTGATCATGCACGTTTGTATGGGCGGTGTTTATATAGTGTCACGGAGTAAGCACATCATCAAGACCAGGCTTTATTGCTTTGGAAAAACCCATCACAACACGCGACGCTCTATTTCAGAGTCAACATTTTTTCAGTGTATACATGTGTTTCCAGGCGCATATATTTCCTCGAATCTTCAGACTATTTCAATTGACTTACCTCTTGCAGTACATAAAAGCTCGATGGGCTTGAGAAAACCTGAATTTACATATCTCGGACGATGCTTTGACACAAGATGCAGTCTGGGAAATTGAATCGATTGCAAGGAAGATGTTTACTCTTATCATGTGCAAATTGGCTACCTTCATGGTCTTGCATGTCACGCTTATCATACTGGGTATAAACTGCGAAAATCTTACCTACCCTAGCCCACGATACGTAAGCATTACGAGTTATGGTTAACATTTGGACATAAAACGCAGCGACGATCTTTTTGGCTTTGCTACACGTGGAATGTTTTCAGTGCAATACCCAGCTGGACATGATAGTAACCGACTGTTGAGACAGTTTGACCTTCAGGCCTGTCTTGCAGGAAACGCGCTGCTCTTTGTTCACGTTTCTATTTCAATAAAGGGCGAAATGATAACGGGGTGGGGCAACAGCCCGACGATGGGAGTGGGGAACATTTTCGGATCAAGATAGCTTAGTGGCTGGCACCAGGTGCTTACACTTGCGTCTTACATCCTTCCAGCCTCCTCACCTCCATAGAGATGAGCAGCTCTACTTGAATTACTGAATAATTATTGTACTCGGCGAGCATTCAACGGCGGACCTCATCACTCCACCTGCAATCAATCATTTCTGGTGGCTCTCCTGATAGACTAACGGATGAGGGGGTGAGGCGGAGTGTCCCGGATCTCACCCATGTGACAGAGTGGGACACTGGCCATCTCGGGCGCCTCTCGATTAGCAGTGGGCTCTGTGGTTTTATTTTAATATTTTTTCAGTTAGCGCAGGAACTTAATTGCGTCGACATCTCACGCCAGGATATCAACTGGAGCCCTCTTGTTTCAAGAAATGTAGTGTTTGCAGGTAGAGCTGCCAACAGCACTACTGAATCATTCTGTTTACTCGGCCCAAAGCATGATCGATGGTTGTCATGGCTTCAAGTGCAACCGAAATATTCTCACTGCTGGGCTTCGACGTCTATGTCTGCCGTTCAAGTCTGGAGTTATCTGGGGTGATGCTTCAGACTTTTCTCCTCCGGCTTTGCAATTATCCGTGGTGATGTTTCAGACATTTCCCGTCCGGCCCTGTAATTGTAGTCAAGTTCTCGATTTTCCTCGTCATGACAGTGTATTATTCGCTCTGTTTCGTGATACCTAGTTTCAGACCAGGCAGCTTCTCAAGTTCGACAGTTCCTCCCAAAGTACTAGCCGTGAGTGTCCTTATATTGATCGGGCTGATTATTACCAAGTGCGGCAAACACCTGAGCAACAGTTTTAACAGTTGCCCAATCTGACAATGACAGGTATCCGCTCAACGTCTGCCCTTCTCTTAGCTCTGTATCTCGCCCAAGTCTGGCCTCGGCGACTCTCTCGTGACAACTGAATGGCCAGGAGCTATCGCGCGAGCGAGACGGGTACAGGTCGCTCATGGGGAGGGGAAACGCTCTCGATCTGGCCGGCTGACGACACCTATTGCACCGCACCGCGAATGGAGGAGTCCAGTCGTCACACTCCAACCAGCAGAGGTGCACAAAACGCCAAGAATGTCACCCACAAGCATTGAAACCCCATACATTTGTCACGGCTGATCATTTAGTGAAGGCTTCTGATATCTGATGTCTCGGGGGGTCTTGAACTGCCCCCTCAGGTTTTTCACGGATAGCGGACGAACGGCGCGTGGCAGCGCGCCCAAATTTGGCATACCTTTTTCCACATCAATTTTGCATGCTGATAAAAAATGTTAAGTCAGGTCATCTAGGGTCAACAAGTTAGTCAAGGTCAAGTGAGGTTACCTAAAAAAGGTCAACCAGTCGTCACGCTTTAACGGATGCAGATATTTTAATGAAACTTTGGTCGTCTGCTTATCTTTAGGAATGCAACAAAATGTACGAGTGAAATTTTTCTTTCTTTTTTTCGTTTTTGACTTAAAAAGTAAGCATTTTTTAGGACAAGTTGACTTCCAACAACGTTTATTGGTCTGCTCTACCCATTGGAAAAGGAAAATTAAAGAAAACTTGAAAACTAAAAGTTTTTAAATTTCAAGAAAGTAACATTTTTGTTTTTGGGGGGCCAAAAAAATGCATGGCCCTGGTCCATTTCGCTGTCTTTTTCTCATTCTAAATAAATATTTATTTCATATATTTCCCAAAATGAACTCCCCAGAGCCAAAAACATAATGTAAGTCGTGAATAGTCGTGAAAATCTGGCCCCCCTGATGACGCCACTTTTGGTGGAAAGTATTTTGGGGGTACTTCCGGACCCTACTCGTCGAGCGCTTTACGATGATATCTCTTTCGTTTTTGTACGACGCTTAGTTTGGATTTTAGAGGGGGTTACTATCCACCCCCGGACGAGGTGTGAGAATCTGACCGGAGAGACGGCGCGGGTTAAGATTGATCCAGCGGTTCTCGAGATCGGCCATGTGCATAAGCCCAATTTATTTTCTCAGCGATTTGGTGACCTTTGACATGGCCCATTGTCACGAAAGTCCAAACCGCATGCCTCTGGCACACGGTCGATCCTTCAGTTAAGGTTGTATTAACCCTCGGGGGTTTTTAACCGCCCCCCTCAGGTATTTCGCGGATAGTGGACGAACGGCGCGCGGCAGCGCACCCAAATTTGGCATACCTTTTCCCAGATCAATCTACGATGATGTTTCAAAATTTTGAAGTCAGATCATTTAGGGTCAACGAGTTAGTCAAGATCAAGTGAGGTCACCTCCGAAAAAGTTCAACCAGTCGTCACGCTTTAACGGATACAGATACTTAAATTAAACTTTCCACGTTTGCTTATCTTTAGGGATGCAACAAAACGTATGAGTGGAATTTGTCATTTTGTTCGTTTTTGCCTACATACATTTCGTATATTTGCCAATTGCAGTTCAAATAGAAGATTCTGACTAAAGTAAGCATTTTTTTTTTATCAGGGCAAGTTGATTTCCAACAACGTTTCCCAGTGTGCTCTACCCATTTGGAAAGGGACATTCGAGAAAACTTGAAAACTCAAAATTTTGAAATTTCAAAAAATGCAATTTTTATTTTCGAAGTGCCAATAATTTGTGTGGCCCTGGTCGATTTCGCTGTCTTCTTCTAATTCCAAATCAATTTTTTTTTTCATGTATCCCCAAAATGAACTCACCAGAGCCAAAAACATAATGTAAGTCGTGAAAAGCTAGCCACCCTGGTGACGTCACTTTTGTGGGAAAATTGTTTTGGTAGTGGATCCGAACCGTACTCGTCGGGCACTTTCCGATGACACCTCTTTCGTTTTCGTGCGGCGCATAGTTTGGATTTTAGAGGGAGTTACTATCCGCCCCCTCCCCAGAGACGGGGTGTGAGGATCTGCGTGGGTTAAAATCGAGCCAGCGGTTGCCGAGTTCGGTCATGTCTGCGAGATGGTGTCTGTCGAACGGTGTATGTGAGATGGTGTCTGCTTTTTAGACCATCCCGTTGGCAGGCGCCCGTCGACCGTCGTTTCCCATACAAACGTTCGGTAACTGCGCCGCAATCGAGCCCTATCAACTGTCACGGCGTATATGTGACAGCCTGCTGCGCCAAGGCTCAGCCAAATGGAGCTGGCTGCGTGCAGCCGATATTGGGCACCGGGATTTGTGCCAAAAGTGTCAGCGTTGACAAATGTCCTGCTCAAATTTGCAGTGATATCTTACCGAAATATAAGCGAATAGTTTGTGAAATAACTGAAAATAAGATTTAAATGAAATACTTTTGCCTTAAATCTTTTTTTTCTGACGTGATATATCTTCTTCATGTGGCGAATACTTTCCTTCTGCGAAGAACGATTATCTGTCACAACACTGGCACAGTTTGAGCCAATATCTGCCACCTACGCTGGTAGGCGAGTTGGCAGTTTTGTGTACCTCTGCCAATCAGCACCCCTGTCCTACATGTGCCGCATAGTGACACGGGTGTCACCATGATGACACCCGACTGTGTCATGTTGCAATGACACAGTCTGGGCCGGCGGACCGTCAGCGCGCCGTGCAGGAACGGATGCTGACTTAATCACCCGGCCCGTCGAGTCAAAACGGCATGTGTCATCGCCGCAACATCGGGGGCGGCCTCCGCTTGGAGCGTCCATGATCAGACCTGACGATTCCCAGGAATCGATGAGTCTGTACACACGAGAGTCAGATGCATTGAAAAGAGGAGGTCTGAAACAAACTTCGTTGAATAATTAGATGGGGTGATGCTCCACAGTTTTCCGTCCGACTTTGTAGTTATATGTGGTGCTGTTAAGACATTACGCCAAACTGTATCTTTCAGGAGGCCTACAATCAGATGAAGAAAACGCTGGCCTCAAAGTGGGATTTTGTTGTTATGCAAGCAGACGAACAGGTAAGCAACTGACTGTTACTTCATGAGGGCGTAGAGCTTAGCACCACATCAATGCTCTGTTGTTCGTTAAGTGCTCCGAAGTGTGCGCGAAGAGTTGTGATACATTACAGTCATAATGCATGTGGATCAATGTGAATATTTTTGTTCCACGACATAAGCAGCGTTAATTCGCAGAACGGGTCATTCGCACGCCGTACCAACTGAACCTTCCAACATGGTTTTTCCGAATATCAACGATGTATTCCGAACCGCAGTATTGGTATTGCAATCAGGAATGACTAATCGGGTCGGTCGTCCAAAGCCAGCTGCAAGCAAACAATCGAATGAAAGTCACATGCAAATGAAGAGGCAATGTGTTTGTATGACTGATCGCACTTCATCGTCCGGCTCATTTCACATACTCAGTTGCATATGCTGGTTTTGTGTTTTGTAGTTGGCCAAACGCCGGCTAAAACTAAGGTTGGCCATCCAAATGACCAGCACTGGTTATGTTGTGTGTACCAGACAAGGCCAGTTTAGCTAGTTTAAACCGGCTTCCACGGAAACCGACGCAAGCTAGATAGAGCATTCAACCATTCAATATTTCCCTCGCCAAATAAAATGTCATTAGTTGTTATTGAGCTTCTAAGAACCAAGGAAGCGTGGCATGAACCACTGCTCTGAAGCGTTTCAAACAGCTTTGCGTCATTATACTCCGCTATTAATAGCTCAAAATAATCCACAGTAACTTAATTGTAGCTTTGACTAGCTGACCATTGTTTTTCAATGCGTATTGATTGCTTTGTGCATATCCGCAAGGACCACCGGTGATTTCCAGAGTTCCCAGCAATAGCAGTTGGTGTTTTTGAGGAAACGATGTGTTATGACACCAGGTAGTTTCCTGCTTTTCTTCTTGTCACTGCAAACCTAATGCCAAGTCCCCAAACTGAACTCAGACATGGTGTTCAAACTTGACATTCTAACATCACAACTCCCCAAACGTTCACCATGTATCTGGCTTTAAAATCTGCGAATCTTTTCGAGTGTTCTTAAACTTGGTAATATTTCTAAATTAAGGGTTTTAGATGGACACCCAGTGGAAGCTATGACGGAGTCAAATAACAAAGCCTATTAACCCCGGGGGATACATGTACTGCTCTATGTCAGACATTTGTCAACAAACTGTGGGTAGCCTCGAAGGAGCAACCATTACAATTGGTTTCTAAAGCTTGGATAATGCTCCTCGTATGCAAGTTGCTTTTTCACCGAAAATTATCTATTTTCTTTTGAACTGAAACAACACCGAAATCCTCACGAAGCTACCTTAAATTGTTTCGAAAAATGCACGGGGTGTTCCATTTCAAAGGTCAGCTTTTAACGCGACTCCAACAAGTGAACAAATCCGACAAAAGTACTTCACATGGTAAACTTCTCGCCAACTTTAGCCACTATGCGGGTACTTAGGCTGCCTTCAGCGGCAGCAGCTTAGTTCTGTCCAGGCGGTGAGAACCATAATTATATACAACCGACTAAAGCCAGGCAGCGGCACGCATTTCACAACGCTGCCAGGATCCGCACTGCCAGCCCGATAACCGCGCTGTGTCGCCGGCCGGCCGCAGCTGAAGATGGCCAAGGACAGGAAGAAGGGCGACAAGATCGTCTCGGAGAGCCAGGAGCGCGCCTACTGGCGCGTCTACCGCCCGCCGCCCGGCTTCACCAACACGCTGGAGGCGCCGCCCGTGCCGGAGCGCAACCGCAGGCTGGCCGCTCGGCGGTCCTACTCCCAACTCTGCACCGAGGTGGGTCAGCGCGCTGCAGCCGTACAGGCTGGATGAGCAATGTCGGCGTGTATGGCTGGGTCGGCAATGTGCGATACGGCTGCAACACCCTGGGTGGGCCAACACCAGCCATGCACACATGTCTGCGCGTGGCTGCATAGTTCACGTACATCGGCGGTGTGCATGCTGCCTGGCTTGCTTACGTGCGCGTGTATGTCGAGACTGTGTGCGGAAAGTTGGCGATGCTGCATTCGATGCAGCCTCCCACGTATGCACAGCTGGGTTGGTAGCACATAGCAACGTGCTAATACTGACTGCATACGCGTACAGCCAGGCTAGCACCGTATGGGGAGGGTTGCACTATGTGCCCAGGTGCCAGCACCTTCACCGACACTCATGAAAACAATCTTAGACGGCTGCCACGATATTCCATGCACATGAATATCGTACTTGCTACCCAGGCAGCAACACACGGCATTCATGTAGACAATCTGAAACGGCTGTCACGATATTCCATGCACCATGTACCCAGGTAGCAACACTCATTCCACTCATGAGGAGAATTTTAAGCAGCTGTCACGACATGCCATGAGTGCTCGGAAGAGTGACGAGACCATCTGTCTCGGTGGGCGGTGTGACATCGGGCGGGCGTGACCGGTGTGTGACGGACCATCTGTCTCTGTGGGCGGCGTGACCGGTGTGTGACGGACCACCTGTCTCTGTGGGCGGCGTGACCGGTGTGTGACGGACCATCTGTCTCTGTGGGCGGCGTGACCGGTGTGTGACGGACCATCTGTCGTCCGGTGGGCGGCCCTGTCTCGTGGGCGGCGTGACTGGCGTGTGACGGACCACCTGTCTCTGTGGGCGGCGTGACCGGTGTGTGACGGACCATCTGTCTCTGTGGGCGGCGTGACCGGTGTGTGACGGACCATCTGTCTCTGTGGGCGGCGTGACCGGTGTGTGACGGACCACCTGTCCTTGGGCGGTGGTACGGAACTGTCCTGTGGGCGGTGTGGGTGACGGACCATCTGTCTCTGTGGGCGGTGTGACTGGCGTGTGACGGACCATCTGTCCCGGTGGGCGGTGTGACTGGCGTCTGACGGACCATCTGTCCCGGTGGGCGGTGTGACTGGCGTCTGACGGACCATCTGTCCCGGTGGGCGGTGTGACTGGCGTCTGACGGACCATCTGTCCCGGTGGGCGGTGTGACTGGCGTCTGACGGACTATCTGTCCCGGTGGGCGGTGTGACTGGCGTCTGACGGACCATCTGTCTCTGTGGGCGGCGTGACCGGTGTGTGACGGACCACCTGTTTCTGTGGGCGGTGTGACTGGCGTCTGTCGGACTATCTGTCCCGATGGGCGGTGTGACTGGCGTCTGACGGACCACCTGTCCCGGTGGGCGGCGTGACTGGCGTCTGACAGCTCATCTGTCCCGGTGGGCGGTGTGACTGCGTCTGACGGACCATCTGTCTCGGTGGGCGGTGTGACTGGCGTCTGACGGACCACCTGTCTCGGTGGGCGGTGTGACTGGCGTCTGACGGACCATCTGTCCCGGTGGGCGGTGTGACTGGCGTTGGGCGGTGTGTCTGGCGTCTGACGGACGACCTGTCTGCGCGCAGCTCGAGGTGATGCAGACGTGTCTGGTGCGCTCGCGCAGCAAGGTCTCCTACGTGGCCGAGTGCCTCATCACCAGCTTCGAGACGTACCTCGAGTTCGATCCCGCGCTAACGCCCGTACAGCCGAGCAACCCCTGGCTCAGCGACGATCCCGCCTACCTGGAGCTCAACTGGCCGCTGTGAGTTGACTCGCCACCGCATCGACGCCGTCGTCAACAGAGAGTCGCCCGGGCAACGCCGCGCAAATGCATCGTGTTCGCTTCGTTGCGACCGTTTGTCGGTCGCGTTGACTGGTGGAATGCATGGAAATGAAAAGAGTGCAGATACATAGGCTTCTCACGGTGATTGCCAATCATAGAGAGGCGATGAAAGACGAGATTCGCTCAGGCACAACAGTAAGTAGTCCCTTACCATCTGGCTAAGATTCTTGAAGTTATTTGAAGCTCGTGTACCTTTTAACCCACGCCGTCTCTCCGGTCAGATCCTCACACCCAGTCTCGGGGAGGGAAGTAACCCCCTCTAAAATCCAAACTACGCGTCGCAGGAAAACGAAAGAGGTGTCATCGGAAAATGCCCGACGAGTAGGGTCTGGATCCACCCCCTAAAACAATCTATCCCCAAAAGTGACGTCACTAGGGGTGATATATTTTCACGACTTTTCACGACTTACATTATGTTTTTGGCTCTGGGGAGTTCATTTTTTTTTTTTGGGGATATTTGAGGGAAAAATTGTTTAGAATCAGAAAAGGACAGCAAAATCGACCAGGGCCATGCAAATCCCCCCAATTGTCTTTTTCCATTTCAAAATTTTGAGTTTCCAAGTTTTCTTCAATTCTCCTTTTCTGATGGGAAGAACGGACCGAGAAACGTTGTTGGAAGTCAACTCGCCCTAATGAAAAATGACTACTTTAGCCAGAATCTTCGATTTGAACTGCAATAGGCAAATAGGCAAAATTTATATGTAGTCAAAAACGGAAAAAATGAAAATTCCTTTCGTACGTTTTGTTGCATCCCTAAAGAAAAGCAAACGCTGAATGTTTCATTAAAATATCTGTACTCGTTAAAGCGTGACGACTGGTTGAACTTTTTTGGAGGTGACCTCACATGACCGTGACTAACTCGTTGACCCTAGATGACCTGACTTCAAAATTTTTAAACGGTATGAAAAATTGATAATTTGAAAAGGTATGCCAAATTTTGGAGCACTGCCGCGCGCCGTTTGTTCACTATCCACGAAAAACCTTCAGGGGGCGGTTGAAGACCCGCCGAGACGGGACGGGTTAATGTCCCGCCTGGAGCATTACTGCAGCGCCAAATTGAATACTAAAGTGCAGCTATCAGACATATTCCAAGAATGTTCCCAGTGTTTCTTGGGGTTCCAAACCTGGTAGCTTCACACTGCCGCAATCATGTTCAGCATATTCCCAGTTGGCGGGGCATCAACACCTAAGGCAAAGCCCCATGTTGTCAGGAAGCTGGCGATCTGAATGTTTGCAATCTCACGGTGGGCAGCATTGCCGAGAAGAAGATTTGGCCGGCCACGGTGGTGTAGTGTTGTGAGGAGCTCCAATGAGAGTATATCCAATGGAAGTACTTACTATAGCAATGGCCACATGCCAAATAGGTTCGTGTGCGTTTCTAAGCGGTTTTGATGGCATATTGAAAACCACCCTGCAATACAGGAACTGATTGAACCGCAGACCACTTTATACAATACTTACATATCAGACTGCAAACGTTTTGGTTGCAGGAACTACAAGTTCGAAAACTTAGTCGACGCTTTGTAGTATCAACGAGTGTGGATATTGTGCTATGCTGTGCGATAGCCGCATTGCAAGAATGCGCAGAGTCCTCGCAACGAAAATGAGATGATTTTAGAAGCTCGAGCTCCAATTGCTGTGCACTTTTGCACGATGACGGCAGAAATGGCGCCAAGAAGCAGACATTACCTGGTTATAAAGCTTGCATCAGAAGGTTGCATGGTTGAAAAGTTTAACTAGAAGTCTTAGTATCCTACTTTTGACAGCTTAACGGTGATATGTTACAAATAAATCTTTCGGCAAAAGAGACGTCCAAGTCGCTAATGGAAAGAACATTTTAAATCAGACATTCATCAATGCCATACGAGGCTCGAATATCGTTTCACTCAATATTAATTTTGACAGCCGTGCATTTTTGCTCGTTAGGACTGGATGGCCATTAGTTTGCCGAAAGTAATGAACCGAACACGTTGTATTGCACGCCACATGCGCATGTCGCACGCATTGCATGTCATGCGATGCTCGGTAAGCGCTGACAGATGCCCGCTATGTGCAGGCGGATAAGTGGCCCGCCCTGTGTCGGCAGAGTCGACTGTCCCACGGAGCGACGCGTCCGACGGTGGGCCATCAACATCACCGAACTGGTGTCGGACCCCACCGGGCTCCAGGAGATGACCAACTGCATGCGCAAGGAGTTCAGCCACGAGAACATCCGCTTCTGGGCGGCCGTGCACCGGCTGAAGAAGGCGCCGCTCGCCAGCGTCAAGGAGCAGGTGGAGGCGATTTACGCGTGAGTTGATTGATTGACCAATTATGCGGGAGTGCGCCGCGCCGGAAGCGGTCGGCGCGGCGTACACCGACGCCCGCGGCCACGGGCGAAGGTGGGCCGTTGTCCGGCTCGTGTGCTCTTGGCTCGGTTTGGTTTGGCTGGATGGATGTCGAGCCGTGTCGGCCAGACGTGGTTTTGACGCGCGTCGTCCTGTTCATGTGTTAGCACTTGCCCAGTTGTGGACAATGTTCTTTTCTTTTTAATCCACACATTCCAAGGCATTTTTAAAGACATGAAAACATAAAGACATAAATGATCAGTGCAACTATAAGTCTTGGATACACTCTGGACACTCAACCAGTTGCCCACCAAATCCGTCCATCAGTCCTCCCTGGAATACTGAAAAATAAGTCTCTATTCTTATAATGATTGTCTATGCTGTTTTTAAAGATGTTCAATGTGCTGCTACTGACAATGTTTTCCGGCAGCTGGTTCCAATGTTCCACTACCCTGTTAGTGAATAAAAACTGTCTTAACCTTGTCCGGCTGTGGTTAACTTTAATTTTGAATTGATGACCTCTAATTGCATCATTACTGTAAAATTCAAGCATTACCCTGAGCTATCCCTTCTCCAGACCATGGACAAGTTCTAACGACAAGTTCTATCGAGGTCTAACGACCTCGATTAGATCTCCTTTCAGCCTATATCTAAGTGAAAACATATTCGATTTCTTCAATCTTTCCTCATATGCCAGGTTGCTGATACCATTAACCATTTGTGTAGCCCTCTGTTGTACTCTCTCTAAAAGCCACAATCTTTTTCATAACTATGAGACCAAACTTGGATGCAATATTATAAATACTCCTTGACATATGCACAATACAACTTCCCGATGGCTTCCTCACTTATGTATGATACATTCCTATGTATTGCCCCAAGCATTCTGAGTGCCTTCTTTCTGGCTTCCTTGGTCTGTTCTTATGCCTCCAATGTTGTGCTTAGAATAACACCTAAGTCCTTCTCCTGTTGAGTCAACGATAGTACTTGGCCACCCATCAAGCATGC
Source organism: Imbricaverruca yamaguchii (assembly GCA_034440575.1). Taxonomy (NCBI): domain Eukaryota; kingdom Metazoa; phylum Arthropoda; class Thecostraca; family Neoverrucidae; genus Imbricaverruca; species Imbricaverruca yamaguchii. Next base: position 2,702,987 of record JAOTOL010001617.1, on the reverse strand, counting down.
CGCCTACATACATTCATGATTTTACACTTATCAAAATAAAATCTCATTTGCCATTGTTCGGACCACTTCACAAGTTCATTTGTCTTTCTGCAGCGAGTTGTGCTCATTGTGACCTGTTATGACCCTAAAGACCTTCAAATCATCCGGAAATTTCAACACCTTACTGCTTGGGCCACTTTCAAAGTTATTCACAAATATAATGAACGGTACGGGTCCCAGTGCTGACCACTTGGGGACTCCACTCAAAACATTTTGCCATGATGACTTTGTACCATTTAGCATCACTCTCTGCTTTCTATCTGAAAGCCACAACTCTATCCATTTTAGGATGTTACCTGTAGTACCATGGACCTTAAGCCGCATTACTAACCGTGTATGAGGTATCTTGTCAAAGGGCTTACTAAAGTCAAGATATGCCACATCAACCTGATTTCCCTGATCAAATTTTTCTGTAACGAGGTTAAAAAGTCCAAGAGATGGTATGACACGATCGCCATTTTCTAAACCCATGTTGAGTATCTTGGATGAATCTGCTTCTTTCCAGATAACTAACTATTCTATCCTTGACAATTAATTCGAGTACCTTGCAGACTCGGGATGTGAGGCTTACTGGCCTATAGTTTTTAACTTTCGCTATTTCTCCTTTCTTGAAAATAGGGACTACATTTGCCCTTTTCCAATCTGTTGGAATTTCATTTTATGAAACTGATCTACAAAATATTATACTAATTGGAAATGCCAGTTACTTTATAGCTTCCCATAGTACCCTAGCATAAATTTCATCAGGTCCTGGTGCCTTGTTTGGCATTATTTTCCTTATAGAAAACAACATCACTATCAATGAAGTCAACATCGTTTATCCGATCACATGCCACTGAACTGTGCTGTGCGGTTGGCAGATTAGTTATGTCTTCCAATGTAAACAGTGATTTAAACTGCCTGCTCAACTCTTCAGCATCTCACTATCTTCACCAAATACAGTCCCATTCATTGATAGGATATTTTTGATGACAATAGAATATTAATCTGGAGTCTCCAACATCAATCCGTCACGTCTCTGATTATATTTATCTCTAGTTCAACTGGCATCCTAACTGGAACATTCGCTGATTCAGCACTAGAACCGACCGGGAATCAAGTCATCACGTGACCTGCCGACAGAGGGATACGACAGCCAACGCAGCAAAAACAAATTGCAAAGACGGTCGTTGGGTCCGAGTATCTCACAAGCCTGTCTCACATCTGCTAACAGGCACTTTTGTTGTTCGAAAACAACAAAGGGCTTCCAGCGCTACCCATTATACACGAGTAGTATAGCCCTACGCTGCTGGATGCCACTATTGTCAAGTTCCGCTATTGTTGCTGTCGTGGGTGGGAACAATTCGGAAGCGGATTGGGTGGTACTGACAATAGTGGTGAACGATAATAGTAGTGCTGAGAATGTGAACTGGGGCAAACCGACAAGAATCTCGCCGCCATCTGGGGAAGCTGCAAATTGCGAAGTACCGGATCGAGTTGGAAAAAGGAGCATGCCGTTCGAAAGAGTGCAGCTTCCCCCATAGTCCCAAGTATTAAGAGCAAATTCGCCTAGTCATTTGGGATAGACCCTTCAAGCCACCTGCACGTCGCATATGTTACCCATAGCAGATATTCAGGTAACCAGCGAATTTTCCAAGTCTTTCCTGAGATAGGTCACGTACCCCTTTACTATTTCGCCCAGGTAATAGTACGTAGCAACGCTTTGGGTCCTCGTTCAGTGGGAAGCGGACGCTTCGACATTCAGCCTTGAGCTAACGCGGGTGTGCTCCTGTGCTGCTATCCTTAAACACTAATGGCGTGACTCAGGAGTGACAAGGCAGCGTCTGTTCCGACATCAAGCATGATTCCAATATATGACAGGGATTATTAGCGGGAGAAAATCGTAAAGCCTCTAGGACAATTTTCGTCCATACGCCCTCCATTTTGTCGTGTTATGCGATAAGTTAAGCTTCCCGATATTTCAAGGGAAGTGTGTGATTCCCAGTTGAAAATCGCGGTTGAGCAAGTGAATTACTCACGCATTCGCACATCAGATTTGAATTTCAGATTCCTAGATTCCATTCACTTCTTTGGAGAATGTTCAGTAGTTCTGTGAAGTGGTGGAAAAATAGGGGTGGAAAGGCCACTGACCACTGGTGACAGGCCCATGAACATAAGAGGCAGATTACCACGCGAGCCACGAGCAGCTTTGTACCTAATGGATTCACATGTCTGAAGCAATATCACAACATGGCGTATTGCGCTTATGCAAATGTTTGTGCTATCTGGTTATGCCAACGTGTCGCAACCATGGCAGAAGATGGCTCGCTGGCAAATTTGTGTGCTCGCCTCTTCTCCAGTGAATTTCTCCGCCCGGGTGCGCCATGCGAGATCAACATTGACGGAAAAACCCTGGAGAAGACCCAGGAGCTGATGAAGAATCCGACCCGCTTCACGATGGACTACGCAGCTGAGCACATCTACGAGCTTCTGCTCAAGAAGGACTGTTACCCTCGTTTTCTGCGCTCCGATCATTACAAAAACCTGCAGATTAACGCCGCTAATCCTACCAGCAAGAAGAGGTAAGTTCACCGGGTGTGCTAACATACACGGGCGTGTTAACACCCGCAAGTCCGGGGAGGCAGATATCTGCCCCCTCGGGCCAAGTCTCGTATAGCTGTTCATTGTTTTTCCGCATATCCTCACACATTTTAACCCTGTGTCGTCTCTTTGTTTGTTTGTTTATTGTGGCTTAGGGGCGCATCGACTGCTCTGTGTCGTTTCAGGTCAGGTCACCAGGTTAGGCGAAGTTACCCAACTACACTCGGAGTTCTAGGTGGTATAACTTCCACAATAATTGGGTAATTGATTTAAAACTTATAACACGTGATGATGTCATCAGGGACCATAATATGTATACCGGTTTTCTTCGTAGCATTGACCTTAGGTCGGGTCGCGGCCATGGCTTCCCCATTATAGGGCTATGGTAAAATATACAAATGTTTCCTGGTTACATATTTGCTCTCGGAATGATCTCACAACGGTTGTGGGATGTAGTTTGAAGCTATGCTCAATGTTACCGCTGACATTTTTGCTCAGTGACCTCACCAAGCTCATCTGAAGTCACTTGAGATCACTACACATTTCTGCGCATTATATCGCACTGCATTGATCTAGACAGCTGAAATTACTGTCATTGTGCTTGTATCGCCAGGACGTGTCGATTGATACATTACATGACCTCTCTAGGCGACTTCATGACCTTGACCTGAGGCCATGACTTCATGATCTTGACCTGAGTTTCGGTTGACCTGCCCTTAAATTACGCCGCCTATTGTCGGTAGCGCATTTCAAGGACTGTCGATTAGCGTTTGCCCTTTGTTTCTATCTGTTACAGGTCCTGAGATGTGTGTCAATATCTGAGTCCCACCTTATCTGGTCGAATTTGACCTATGATGACCCAGTTACCTGAATGTTGACCTGAGCGAAAGAATGATCGAAACACTTTCGATAGAGCCCGTCACCAGCTATCCAACGCCGTTTTCCGTTTGTCGCTAGCCAGCATAGTTCTAGAGATCTTAGGGGGCAGACATGTGCCCCCGGACATGCGGAGTTGGCGTGGACCTCCTGACGTGCGAGTGTTGCGGGCGTGTTAACATGTGCGGACGTATCAGCACGTGCGGACGTATCAGCATGTGCGGACGTGTTAACACGCGCCCTAGAGGGGGCGGGGGGCGAAATTCGCCCACCCGTCCTGTTTTTCATAGATAACTCCAGATTTTACCGGCAGATATACGTTATTGTTTGTGTACCTGCTTGGAAATGACCGGCGCGTTATTTAAAGTAAGAAAAATGAAAATCGACTGAAAAGTTTTCGAGTTACAGGTCGGCAAATTAAAAACAAATATCAGGGACAGACCACAGATATCGGCGCTGATGCGATTGCGTGTATGTTGCAGACTGAAAGATGTATCAATAAGCGCCAACTATGTGGCTCCATAGATGGCGCACCTGAGCTCCAGGTTTAGCAATAGGTAGAAAGCCACCGCTAGATGCCTCTAATGATACACCTGTGCTGGTGTTTGTGCAGAGGGAAATTTAACATGCGTGTGCATTTGAATGCGAAAAACCCTGCACCCGTTGGAAGCGCTGAGGTGCTGGAAGTTGTCTCCGTGGCAGAGGGTGTGGCCGGTGGAAACATTGTTGTGGTTGTCGGACGTGAGGCGAACAGCAGATTAGTTCGTGTTCAGGCGTTGGGTGCCATTCGTGAAGCCATCAATAGAATGTGCATTCTTTCCGACTCGATTTCTTCATTCGCAACACCGTATATTGCCAAAAAGGAAGTGTTCTTGGCAACGCCAGCGGCTCGTTTGATGTATATTGTTATGCTATATTGTTTCAAAGTCATGTCAGGTCACTGAGGTCAAGTCAGGTCAAGTTCATGACAGGTTAACAAACGCTCTGGAGGGGAGGGCGAAATCCGCCCACCCCTCCTATTTTTCGTACATAACTCCATATTGTACCAGCCGATATAGGCCATTTTTGCGTACCTGCTTCGAAATGGCCGGCACATTGTTTAAAGCAAGAAGAATGAAAATCGGCCGAAACGTTTTCAAGTTAGGGACGGTTAAAGTAAAAACAATCGCAGCGCCAGAACACAAAGATCGGCGCTGATGCCCTTCCCGTATATTGGCAAAAGGGAAGTGTTCTTGACAACACTAGCGACTTGTTTGCTGCCCATTGTTATGCTATATAATTTAAAAGTCATGTTAGGTCGCCGAGGTCATCATGACAGGCTAATGGAACCAAGCTTGGTCAACTGGAATGTTGTCATAAATGGAAATGACTGTCATGCGATTGATGTCACTTTGCATGTTACTCCCTACACATCCGAAAATCTACCGTTTATCACTGTGTGCCTAAGCGTTTCTATACTTTATTCATGTATTTCACTCCTTTCTTTGCGAAGCCGATTGTGCCGAGCCGCCCAACGGGGCAGTCGGGTGGGCAGTCCGATTCCGGTAACTGGAGCAGGTATTGACACTGATAAAGTGCTCCTATGCAGGTGACCTGAGGTCAAATGACGGATCTGGCATCTGTATTGCATCATTAGTAATGTCCGAAACATCATTAATGCCAATTTTGGAGCATTTAAACACAATCGTAGCGATCTATAACAATGACAAGCCATGCGACGCAAAACCAGACAATTTTGCTATTTTTACCTGGCTTGACCTTGAAGGCATTGACCTAGCGTCACTAAATTTGCACACAATAGAGATAACAATCGTGCCCATCCACCCTGCAAATTTTGTTGCTCTAGCCTTCACAGGAGCCGAGATCTTAGGGGGTGCGGAATCCGCCCCCTCTCCGGTGCGCGTAATTTTCAGAGGCACTCCAGGGTGCGTGTTATCATGTGCAGACGTTTTAACATGTGCGGATGTGCTAAGATGTGCGGACTTGTTAGCATGTGCTGGCGTGCCAGCGTTTGACCCTTTTGAAAGCTCTCCTTCGGTTTTGCATTATGCACGCTTATAGCATGCGCCGACTGCTCAGAGGCATATTAGGGTGTCCGAAATTTAAAACTTCCCGCAGTACGAGCACCATAAACATCTTTCCATGTCCACATGCGCGTGCTCTCTGTGCCAGATTTGGCAAAAAACGACTGGTCGCGCGACATACAGTGGGCGACTCGTGTCTGCCTGTGAAGTCTGCGTCCTTGACATGACATGTCACGAGATGTTCAGGGTGTTACTTGTGTCAGTCTGCGAAGTCTGCCTCCCTGACATGATATGTCACGAGATGTTCAAGGTGTTACTTGTGTCAGCCTGTGAAGTCTGCCTCCCTGACATGATATGTCACGAGATGTTCAGGGTGTTACTTGTGTCAGCCTGTGAAGTCTGCCTCCCTGACATGATATGTCACGAGATGTTCCGGGTGTTACTTGTGTCAGTCTGTAAAGTCTGTCTCCCTGACATGACATGTCACGCGATGTTCAGGGTGTTACTTGTGTCGGTCTGTGAAGTCTGCCTCCCTGACATGACAGGTCGCGCGACATGCGGTGTGCTACTCGTGCCTGCCTGTGGGGTCTGCCTCCCTGACATGACATGTCGCGCGGCATGCAGTGTGTGACTTGCGTCTGCCCGCGGCAGGTTCTTCACGTTCGGCGCCACCGGCAAGAAGAAGACGTCGTCGGTGATCCCGCCGAACACTGGCCAGCTGGCGACCGGACCGGGCCGCCACGGCGGCGACGACCCAGCCCCAGCCGCCTGTAGCCGACCCGACGCCGAACAGGCCGCCGAGTAAGAGGCTCACACGCCGACAATCCTCGGGGAAGGTGCAGGCGCTGCCTCGGTTGTGCCTCTGTCGACGCGGGGGTTCGTATGGACAACGTGTTTCCCGCACTGTTCCGAAGGCATGCATTTCCTCCTCGATGTTTCGAAGACACGGGTGTTTTCAATGCTCTCGTAGACATCTGCAAAACGGAATTTCCACTCTTGATTCTCGCGGACGGAATATCAGGATGTAATATGTCCCTTTCCGTTCTTAAAGCCACAATCCACGCATGAACACTGTCGATTTCCAGCTGGTATGACGTGCAGGAAGAACCAGTCCACCACTGTGTGCTGTTCAGGGACGAATCCAGTGAGTGCAAACGGGCCGACTACGGCCTCTCTCCCCTCAGGTGATGAGTAACGCCCCACTGGGGTCAACGTTGGCGTTCTTTCATCGTCTCCACTCTCTGCCTGTCGGACTGTTTTCGCAGCAAGAAATGAGCAACTTTTGGCACACTCCAGGCAGTCATAGTATCCATGACAATCTCGCCCTCTCGGTAAAATTCTGCACGAGCTCGTGCTCTAGTGGTGACTGTTGCAAGCGCGACTGGCCGCCTGGTGCCGACGGCAAGCCGCTGATACCACAAAATAGCTCATGCACTTCCTACCACAGCTGGAATATGCAAAGGCAGCTCTGCACTCATGGAAATGATGAAAGTGGACGGCTTCAAGTGTTCATCCTACTCTGGGTGTCACTCGAAGAGCTGAGCCTTCCCGATGATATTGGTACGCTCCCTTAGATACTCTAATCTACTGGGCTGCTCTATCGGTTTACCGTCGTTCAATCTGTGATCTCTAGCAATTGTCTTAACTTAATTGAGATCGTATCAGGGATGGAGCTAGATAGATCAATTGGAGCAACTGAAATGTATAAATTGGAACATTTTACATGTATAAAGTCTGGAAATTGTTGTGCTCATTTCACACTAATTTTCGTGAGGTTGTTCAGAACAACTTAGCGTTTTATTTGTAATGCAAATATTATTGAACTAAAAGGATTAATATCGATGAAGAAAGAGACACGGATTACTAGAACACTACTGTCGAAAAATAGCATCAATACAGTTCTGGTCCACGTGAATACAACTTTCTGAAGTGTCCTTCCACACATACAACTTATCGTCAGCATTTAGTCTGGACATGCTTTTGTTAGCTTCAGACATGAACAATATTCGCAAACACGTCGGAGAATGAATTTTAAGCGCATGATATTCGTCATTACCTGGTACCAAATTGACTACCCTGGCATGTCCTTTTCAAAACAAAATATTATCATTTTTGACAAGCAAATTCCATGCTTGTCTCTCTGGTTATAATGCGGCATCTTGGTTTCTGTTTTGATGAAATTAGTAGTATATACGAACATTTCACCTTACTTGGGCCATTCTGAAAACCAAATGAAACAGTCTCTGAAGGAAGCGGCCTGTGCCCCATCACTACTCCCGCACATGCAGCCACCTGGTCTGTAGGAGTGGGCTTGTGTCCCACCATGCACCCTCACATGCAGGCACCCAACGCAAGTATTTGCGTCCAGTCTGGAAGAATTGGCGGGGTGTTTACAAGCAGCAGTGTCCTGAGTTGATTTTGAAGTTCCGTGGAAGAGAAAGTCGACCTGGTAGGAAGGCACTCACCGTCTCTTGACCTACTATCATACAATATCCATACATTATGTCCTGGTCTATTGCGCAACAAGGGTGACGGGGACGAGTAGCCTAGGGGTAAGTTGCTCGTCTCACAATCGAAAGGATGTGAGTTCGAGTCTCAGCTGTCGCTACTCTTCGCCCGCGACCAATCGGCGTGAGAGATTGGCGATGCTACATGACTCAACGGTCGATGTGTCGTGAAACCAATAACCAACCAACAAGGGTGACAACCAAATGCAAGCGAACACAGGTAGTATTTGAGTTCATTCAGTGTTCATGGACTCATGATTACTCGACAATAAGTCGGAATATACATACCTGAGTGTTTCCGTTGCAGATACATCCAGTGTTGCAATTCCTCAAAGCTCACTGGTGCGATTTCTATCCCCGCTAAGACTGGCATGAAAGCTACTTCGCATCTTCGTGCCTAAGCTGAAACTGGTATGTCCAGGTTATGTCGCGTCTTCACTCCAGCGTCTGAAACGAATTGCTAACGCCCCGTGCGCTGGCTGACAGCAAGGAAGACGCCGGAATCTTCCTCGGTGACGACGCGGAGGCGGCGGCTTCGACTCTCAAACCGGCGACGTCGGCCGGCTCCGTCTGCCCGGAGCCGACCTGCGCGGCTGTCACGGCCATCAGGAGCGCCGCGCCGCCGGCCACCAGCACGTCGACGCCCGACGCCGGCCGGTCGGCACCGGCAGAGCCTGCGTCGGCCTGGCCGGCCCTGCCCCAGTCGGCGGCCGTCCCGCCGCCGCCGGCGCCGGCCACCGGCACCGGCAGCGAGAAGCCAGCCGGGACCGATCAGGTTTGTGCGACTGTTCCGACGCCGGCACGTAGCTCGTCGGCACGTCAGGACTCGGGCCAGCCACCCAGGTTGCCTGCACCACTAGCCCAGATGGCACCGTCGTGCGTAGACAGTGTAGTCAGCCCGCAGTCGGTCGAAGCGGCGGCAGCAGCAGCCGCCGGCGAGCCGGCGGGGCTGGGTGCCAGCCAGCCCGGCGGCCAGCAGCCGTACCTGTCGCCGCCGCCCGAGGAGGCGGAGCCGGGACAGCCGCCGCAGCCGCCCTGGCAGGGGCCGGCCATCTCGCCGCCGGCGCAGTTTCAGGACGCGTCGGCGCCGGCGTCCGCGCCGCTGCCGACCATCGCCGAGGGCACCGAGCCGGGCGCGCCCGAGGAACGACGCAGCACGCGCCACAGGCACCGCCGGACTTCGCCGACGGCGCCGGCTGCCTCGCCGGCGGCGGCCGCGGCGGCCGCTTCCGAGTCGACGTCGGCGGACGTCGGCGAGCCGGCGCGCGACAGGCGGCGCGAGCGGCGGCCGCGCGCGCCCGGCCGCGCCGACAAGCCGCCCGAGGCGGCCGACGCGACGGCTCGCTGCGAGTCGCGCCGCAGGACGAGCGGCGAGCGGCGCGCCGCGCGCCGAGACGACGGCCACGCCGACGCCGACGGTCGCACCAGCTCGCCCAAGAAGTGGAACGTGGTGGCGCCGAGCGAGGCGCAGCCGGTGCCGCACAAGATGGACGACGCCGCCGTCTGCCCGTGGGAGAACGAGTGAGTACTCTCGGCGCCGTCCTGGCTGCGAGTCTTCGGCTGTTGTCGCCGTCGTGTCTCCCGCGTCGCGGCTCCCGCAGCGCACGCCGGCTCACTGGGCTCCCACACGCTGTCAGTGTAGCCTTCGGCACCTCACGACGCATGCAACTTCGCGCAATTCAGCATCGGCGAAGGCGGTGGCTGCGAGCTCGTCGGGCTCGAACACGTCTTGATGCTCGTTTCTCATGTGTGCTGTGCAGTAGTGCCTTACTCAATCTGACGTCATTTCTAGATGCGCCAATGAAACGGCCTGTATGCTGCTGAGTGACCACGAAACGGTAGCTATTTGCGTGTCGCTCTCTTTGCTTCATCGCTTGCTTTGCGATTCTTCGATATGCCAACAATGGAATATCGCCAACCCTGCTGGGATGGCATTTGAGACATGGCTGTACATGGCACGCCATTCCGAACCGTTCTGTATACTTTGTTTGCTTATTATGCTACGCTTGTTGGCCTGTTTTCGCGTGGTGTCGGTTGATGTAAAGCCAACACTACTTCATGTTTTAATTGCAGCTTGGTCAAACTTACGTGGGTGTAAGCCGAGTCAAGGAGAAGAAAGGTAGGAATTGCCCAAGGTTTCTGTGGCGTTGGGCGTACGAAGCGCTCTGCACGTTTCATGGTGTTGGCCTGGTTACCGAGTCAGTAACCGCAAACAAGGGTGTCGTGACGCTCGCATGCTTTGGAATCTACTTTCTTGCGAACGTCCACGGTACTAAATATGCATTGGTGTGGTTTTCCACCGGTGGATCTAGCTACCCAAGCGATTCGTCACGGAATGAACTGCGTTGCATCATGCTGACTAAGCTGGCTCTTAGCTGAGTTGCTGATTTTTTATCAGAATTCGAAGCTTTTCGGACCTAAAAATGAGACACAATAGTTTCTTGCCCCGTATGTTGATTGGTGGGTGTAATTCGTCTTCCATGGGTCTGCCGTCCTTAGCCGTTGTCATCATTCGTGGAGCTAGGTGCGCTTGATTCAAGTGTGCTGCTTGTCTCAGGTTTGCTGCAGTTGGCAATCTCTGTTATCATTCATCTGGCATTTTCACTTCTTTGGTTATGGATGTTTCTCCAACATGGCTTTATACGCTGTATCTATGGGATAATTGAGCAGGCTATTAACTCAGCATTGACCAACATTGGCCAGCAGAGTTTTCAGCCACACAGTTGACTGACGGAGTGGGGAGGGGACGCTTCCCATGCCTATATCAGTATTTACGAAGCTGAGTTGCATTTTGATAATCATCCCAACAACTATGCTTCTGTTAGAAAAGAGCTGAGCTTCGTTTGCAGGCAAGAACATAAAGACGAGAACATCTATTTTACGTCGATCTAACATCGAGTATCGGTTTTAAATCAACAGCATATATGAATTGTTCCGGAAGCTCAGTTGGTTAGAGCGCTGGCCTGTATTGATCTCCTCTGTCCCGGCAAGACAGAGTTCGAGTCGCTTCACGTGCTAACATTTAACCCCCTGTTGGGAGGGTCAGTTGGCAACTAGGCCCATAAAGCAGGGAGCTACCGGGGCGGCCGTGTCGGGGCATTCGCAGCACGTTAAACTCTCAATCGGAAATCTGCTGTTGAACTGGACTTTATGAATCAGGTAGAGATGCCAGGATTCACGCAACAAGCTTTGCTTAGCAACGGGATCCTGGTCCATAAACCACAACAGCAGAATTCGAACTGAATCTAAGCCCCAACAAAAAAAAAACTGTTCTACGAAGAAAAAACTTCAAGCGTCTCCACCAGGGTATAGCTGCGGTGGCGAATCTCGACTCCACTAGGGAAGCAAGTAAATTGCCAATCTTGTATCCATTAGCCGGAGATGCACCATTGGCTTCATTTTTGATTAAAAATCGAGTTGAGCCGAACTGAGCTGCGCTATTACATGAATGAGACTACCACTTACCTGTCCGGGCTCTCTCCACATACCAGACCCTGGCTGTACTAGGCTCTCTCTCCATATGTTATACCCTGGCTGAACTAGTGGCTGGGAGGCTGGGGAAGAGGGACGTAGGTGGATGACCACGCGCATTGTTTGGCTCGTCACACACAACACGTCAGCGCGAGCAAGGCTACCGTAAGTTTTCGCCGGTGTGCGGTCATGCCTGCAGCTCTCTTGTGTGTGCACTTCTGCGTGCACTCACATGAGCTTGTGTGACCTGTTGGTGCTCCCTCGTTTCAGTTTCTAAATTTCGAGGTGCTCTCACTAGCTCGATAAACGTAGCCTGTGTGCATCGGACATACGTTGCAATCTGTTTGGCTCTGTAATGTAACTAGCCTGCTGCAGCAAAAGTGCAGTGTAATACGGATGAGACTCCCAGACAATGCATTTGGGGTGGGCGGAGATTCCACGGCTAAGTTAGGCACATTGGTCAGTTTCCATTGTTTGTGTCGTGTTTTTGTTTGCAGGGGGGGAAGGAGGTGGGGCGATGTTTTGGTTTGTCACACAGTGCAGCATGTTTCCAGAGATTAAGACGTCTCTAATAGGTGTTAGAATGTGACGAGTTGGATTTGCTCTTCTCTCGGTATTGACAAGCCCGGAGAATGCGACCAGGGCCTCCTGCTCAGCTGCCTATAGATAATGCGCACAGGGAAATTACGAAAATATAAAGCAGCTTATCGCGTGTAACTTGCGTTTAACCTCCGGCCAGTGGGAAGGAAACTTTATATGAAATCTTAATGCATTCAAAAACTTAAATACAGTAGATAGATGTATTTAATCAAGAATTGAAGGCTGAGATGTTGTTTAGGTTTGCGACTGTTATATATGTATATATGTATATACATATGGATATATGTATATATATATATATATATATATATATATATATATATATATATGTATATATATATATATATATATATATATATATATATATATATATATATGTGTGTGTGTATGTATGTGTGTGTGTATGTGTGTGTGTGTGTATGTGTGTGTATGTGTGTGTGAGTGTGTGTTTGGGTTTCGTCCACCGTTTGAAAAGCCTCTTACGTGTATTTTCTCATGATATCCTTCATTCGACTAGAGCTCCGTTTTGCAATTTGTCACTGAAGACCTTCTCTTTTTCAGAGAAAGTTGTAAGATGGACACGCCATTTGTGAAGACGTACGCGACACTGGGGTATCTATAGCGGCGACTGAGTGACTGTCAGCGCTGTGGTGGTGACCGCTGTCGTGTGGCGCCTGCTGACGCCGAGGTCGTGTACAGCGCGCCGTGACCGTACCATAGAACAGTGCACAGCTGTTGGCTGGCAGGACCAGCAGACCAGATCGGGCCGCTGGTCGGCGACGCCAGACGCACGTCCAGCGGGGCGCAATAAGAGACGTGTCGGCGCAGCATCGCGGCAGCACCGACGCGGGTCGCCGGCACGTCGTGTTGCCGCGCCGGCGTCTGAACACGGATGTGCGACCGGCTGGTGTCTGATGAGCAGCGCACGTGCTGCAGTGCCGCGCCGCCGGCTCGCTGCCCGCTCCTGCTGCACGTTCTCAGAAGACTGCGCTTTGCGTTCTGCTTGGCATAGTTGTGGAGCGTGCTCGATTGTTCGTCGATGTCGCGCGTGTTGCGGCGGACGACATTGAGCTCTTCGATATTGTTATTTGCATCCGATTCCTTTTCCGCACAGCTCGGGCCTACGACAGGTCTGCCGCCGTTCTGGGGACCGGGCACCCGATGACTGGCAGGGACGAGAATGTTGTTAGCCGGCTCCGCGGCCGTCGGCGCCCGACCTCGCACCACTGAGCCCATAGACGGAGCGCGTGGCGCGCCGGCGGCCTCGAGGCACGGCGTGCTGCAGGGCAGGCTGTTGGCGGCGCGACAGTTCTCTGACGCCGTCGCGCCGCCAACGCCGACGCGAGTGCGAGCCAGACGGCGTGTGAGGCGTCCGCGGCGGTGGCGGCCGGCGGAAGGGACGCTGGACATGGGGCGCCACGCGCCGCCGCCCGGTCGCCGTGGACGCCTCAGCTGTCGAGGACTGACGCTCGGGCGGCTACTGAGCGGGGTACGGTGACGCCGCAGGCAGAGCGGCCGCCAGCTGGGCGAGTCGCTCCTCGCTGGGCGCGTCCGGATCTGTCCGCGTGTGACTGCAGGACAGCCGGGGACGGCGCCGGTGCCCAGTAAACCTAGCAGCCTGTGCTTCAAACCTGGCACTTTGTGGTTGGTGAGTGGTGATTAAAATGAGCCCATCATTAAGCCTAATGAGATGCACACCCAAATCATGCAGTAGTAATATTCAACTCCAAACTGGTGGCTACAAAACTAAGGCAACATTATAATCCAATATTTCATCACACTGTTACCCAACCATTAATTGCAAATCATCGACGGGACATTTTTGCCAAGGTTTCACAGGGAAATGAGTGCCCAATTTGCGCCCATAATCTGTTTCAACTAGCATACCTTTTTGCAGTTCATTTCCACTTTTGTCGCTCAGAGCGTGCTCGGTTGTTCTGGGTGCTGCTATTTCGCGGAGACGTGCTAGGTTCAGTCGGCACCAATCGGCGCATTGCAATGCGATGTTTCCACCACCTTCGCTGTAACCATGTCGATATAACCTGGACGAGGCTAGCACTCGCTTCTGAGTCCACAGTTTTCTGTGGCAAAGAACTGTCACATGATTACCAAAGATGGCAGTCGCAGCTCTAGGTGAAAGACCCTTGCAGGGTCGTCTTGTCCAATTCCCCAGAACGGATGAAGGAGGCTTGAGGTACATTTTAAGTAATTTATCCACAGGCAACGCCACATGATTGATATTATAGCGTGCCATTCAGTGGAAACTGGCGCAGTGGTCCCATGGTGCGAACCATTGTGGAGTGCCAGGTTGACGTATCGCTTCGCAGCTGCTGGCCGTCACGAGCGGTTCAAATGTTCGCAAATGAGCTCGGTGAGTACATTAAGCGGGTGTAGTCAGAATTATTGTTGATATCAACGAGCTGCTCCGATCAGCTTAGATGTAGCGGGCGACACTGGCGCCGCCTGGGCGCCACTGGCGCCATCTGGGCGACACTGGCGCCACCTGGGCGACACTGGCGCCACCTGAACGACACTCGCGCCACCTGGGCGACACTCGCGCCACCTGCGCCCGACGACGTTGGGCGGGTCTCGTCAGTTTGCTGATGCGATTTCCCCAGACGTGGCTGGGGTCCAATCATGTTGCCGCGCGCGCGTTCATGGCTCGATGCGATGATTGTAGCTGAGCAGGTTGGTTGTGTTAGCGTCACGTGCCCGATCCCGGCCGGCCGACGCGCGCGCGCAGATCGCGGCGGCCCCGTAGTGGGCGAAGGCGGCCACTGGTTATGTAGGCGGGAGACCTAGCTGGACTTGTCTGTACAGTTATTGCGTGCTACTATCCGATAACGGACCAATGTTGTTACCTAGAATAAACAGGCTGCTATTGATGCGAACCGAGTTTTGTCGTCGATTTCAATTTCTACCATCATTTCCCGGACACATTGTCATACTTATACAGACATGACAAGTATTCTTCAGAGGCCAGGAGAATGCGGATGAATTGTGCTGACGTGGCTTTGGAAGTGTATTCGCAATGTGCCTACTGGTACTGATTTAAATGCACATTTCGCATGATTACTATCAAATAATTTGATTATACTGTCATATTTTCATCACGTTAACATTTCATTAATAGCATATAATTCAATACATACGGTTACATTTCACACATATCAGCAGCATCACTATCATGCATCAATCAGCCTCAAACAATGCCACACATATTTGTTTGAATGTTTGTGTGTATGCATGCGTCTGTGTGTGTGCATGTTTGTGTGTTTTTTGTTTGTTTGTATCTGTATGCATTTCTTTTTCCCGGATGGTGAGGAGCATTCTGTAAATACAAATGGTCGGTGAAGCTTTGAAATGAAGATAATGTCGATGCACTACGTTATTCTAGACGACTATGATAGCTTCATTTAACATTTTTTGCATGCTAAAGCCAAGCGAAGGAAGGTGTCGTCACCCCAGGTAATCATCTCACAACAATCGGACAACGGGTTGGCGGTGACGCGGTGTCCTGATTGGCCATTGTGGCGTTGGTGCTTTGTCTTGATTGGCCGATGTGGCGGTGGCGCGGTGCCGTGATTGGCCGATGGCACATTGCTCGGCGATGTCTTAGTAAAGCGAAATGTGTCAGGCCACCCAGCCCATGACGTTCTGACGTCATTTTAAGTTCTCGGTTTTCTTTCGGCTGAAATAATAATATTGATTGGTTACTATAGTTGATAGAGCTTACATAAAATATCATGTTTATAGATGTACTTGGAGCACATTACATCATTGGTGGGCACCGTAAGGTAAACCGAAGCCACCTCGATCAATCGATTATCTCGACTAAGCTCAGAATACGGTTTTGAACCATACAAGTGTATATGAATATTCCAAGTATGAAAATATATCAATATAGTCGGTTCGACTTCAATCGGCATTGCTCGCGAACTAATAGACCGATCGATGAGAAACGGACACCAATGCTATGACGATCGTTATTATTCGTTCAATAAATGGAGCGGGTCGTTGCTTGTTCTGCACGATTTACACAACATTAGATCAAACTTAATGATCGTTTTCACTCGCGGACAATGAAAAAAACATGTTTGCAGTGTGGCCAAGTCGTGCATTGTATTAAGACTTTTGGCCCTAAGCAACGTTCACATGGCGTGATCTGGCCTGACCGGATAATTACACACGTTGCCAGGTTAAATGATACTTCAATGGATTTATGCAAACCTATTGCGTACTATCTCCGGTGCTTCGCTTACGGCTATTACTTAGATGGATTTATCATTTGTAGCTGCTCACAGCCGATATTTCGAGAAGCTTTCGCATTTATCCTGTTCTGGAGATTCGCTCCCCAATGGGTCAATGACTACCGAAGGCTTGTACGATTACCTTGTCTTTGCACACCATACCTATCAAGATAATCCTTTCTGCGTTGCATCTGCCTGCATGCCATCTAAAATATTTCCTGCACAGGCGTGAAGAATGCTTGTGTGCCTGCTTGATACAAAGAGCCTGAAAACTCCGCTGTATTTTACTTGTATGGGTGTGCTGGGTGGTTTTTATTACTCCTCGATGGGTAGCTTTCATTGACTTCTCGCAGATTGCTCTGGATTCGACACGGGTCGTGTTGCGTTTTACCACGCTGGGGAGTGCGATATCTAATATACACCCCATTGATGTCCCAAAGCTTCGTCCGTGATATAACTAGACAATCCAGAAAATCATCCCACAGATATGTAAACAAAATAGTCGAGAATTCAGATGACCATGTCTTTGGGCTCCTGGAACTGCATATGCCTCGTTCCATACCAACTCTGGGCCACACCACCAAGCTCGAAACTGTCACCATATATCGGTGTTATCTAGCAATTGACCCCAATGTGATGCATTGTTTACCGGTAAGGTATTTGTGGTTCATTCCCTCGCAACAAATAGGCATAGTTCAGAATCGTATGGATAACATCCCCGTTTTCATCGACACCTGATCGACCCGTTTATCACCAGAGTCCTTGGAGTGAAAGTTTTGTGTAAGGCAGGAAACCCACCGGAGAGTGTAGTCATGCCTGCCGCTACACTGCGTTGTAAAATGTGCATCCTCGCAATGTGCAGTTGAGTTAGCTGCTGGACAACTATATGCGTAAGCGTCACTGGGCACATGTGACAGGTGGACATGCCACGAGGCTCAGTGTTTGCCTAGATCAGCCCAGTGCTGGACGTGTAGTCCCAGGACAGGTGCACCAGAAGCACTGGACGAGGCAGAGTTTGCA
Organism: Imbricaverruca yamaguchii; assembly: GCA_034440575.1. Lineage (NCBI taxonomy): Eukaryota > Metazoa > Arthropoda > Thecostraca > Neoverrucidae > Imbricaverruca > Imbricaverruca yamaguchii. The sequence goes on along the minus strand of JAOTOL010001617.1, from coordinate 2,685,620 downwards.
CTTTATGCTATGCGTTGTGAGGCAGCACTCTTTTTCATGACATATGTAGTATACCACTGCATGCCTGCATACCATTGGAATATAGTGCAGTGTAGCATACCACTTCACTACAGTGCAGTGTAGCATACCACTTCACTACAGTGCAGTGTAGTATGCAACTATATTACAGTGTAGTGTAGCATACCACTACACTACAGTGCAATGCAGCATACCACTACACTATGGTGACGTGACCCATACCACTGCACTAAAGTGCGGTGTGGCATGCTACTACACTACAGTGCAATGTACCTGCACTACACTGCACTGCACTACACTGTGCACCGCACTCCAATACCACTGCACTACACCATCAGCCAGTATTTTTGCTCCGGGTCCGACTGGGCCTTGGCTGGATTAGCTCAGGCTGTCCTGCTTGGGCTGAACTGCGTTTCCTCTGGGGACCAGTGGGAGCTGGCACGGGAATCCCAAGCGTCCTCGTACCAAAGCCCAAGTTCAGCCCAGTGAAACGAGCCCAACCATTGACCAAACTCAGCCCAAACATGCCAAAGTATGACCGGGTTGAACCAGAGCCTTTGTATCGATGTGGTGGCTCCGATCAGGCTACGCTTGGGTGTACTCAGGCAACTGGCATGGAAGGCCCGATTTCAGCCCGAATGCAGGCTAAGCAATGCCACAGCGGGTCCAATAGGGTTAGACTTGAACATACTGGGGCAGTTACGGTTAGGATAAAAATAATCCATTTAAATTTGGCTGAACTACGGCTTGCGCGAGGTGCCCAACCAAAACGTAGCTCTGTCCAGGCAACTTGCCGGCTGAGTAGTGTACACTACACTACGGCAATGTAGGTATCGTGTAGCGCACGATACACATTGCTGGGCAACATAGATACAATGTTAAACTCGCTTCGAGAAGGAGCACCCCCACTCAACCCCAGATAATCCAGAAACCATAAGCAGCACCAGGGGTCTCAACTTGAATACCATTTTGCGTTGGGCTGACGCCAGCTGGTAGGTACCACTACATGTTCCCCAATACATCTAGGTCTGCCTCCCGTTGCGCTCTCCCTCTCTCCAACCCACCTCCCCAGATCATTCAGAAGGTCCATTTGTCGTCGCCCTCCACCCGCCAACGCAATCGGATGGTCCACATGTGGAAGTTGGTCTGCTGTATTCGGCGCGAAGCTGGACAAAATGTCGGCACTAGTACTTCTCTGTATTTACAGCATCGAAGCAGTTTCATGATAGACACGCAGACAAATATAAACACAACGTATAGCTGACGCGTTGCCTCCCTGGCGTAGGGTCGCACGAGCTGCACAAACACTACAAATGCGCACACAAGCTTAAGCCGCCACGGGAAAAAGACAACAAATGTGATGGCACTGAATGAGACATTTGAACATAGCCGTTAGCTTCCACTCAGCCCGGTGACGCGGTCGTCTCGGGGCACACTCGCCGCCGCGTTCTGCGCCGCGTGCTGAGCGACGCGGACCGGCTGCTCCAACTGCGGCTAGGACCTGCCGAGCGGTCTGACACAGACGACTGTGTGTTCAAGCCGCGGCGCACTGACTCATCGCGCAGCGGCACTGACGAGCTCACGGGCGGGGGTCACGTGACGCGGCGGGGGTCGCGCCGACAGCTGCCGCGACAGCTGCCGACAGCTGTCGGCCTCCGGTCGACCAGTCGCCAGCGGACCGGCGCTCAACCGGCGTAACAATCGGCGAAGAGCAGGCAACATCGACTAGCTGTGCTTCTAGCGGCGCACGTGAGGCGGCACAGATGCTTACCGGCCGCCCTGGCTCCTGGTCACTACGAGTGCACGCACAGCGGCCTGGCCGCGCGCCGGATACACTTGCGTGCGTAAAATAACGCGCGAAATAATGTGACAATAATGTTTGGTTTGAAATGAGGTGCTGCTGTTATGAGGTGATGCTGGACGACAAGGTTAATTTTGTGGATCCAACATAAGCTTGATCATGGCTCAGAGTTGAAAGGCGCTGCGTACCCCATCACAGAGGACACTCGACGTGAGCAGCTGTCTCGGTGGAAGCACTCAAGGCTTTGAAAGCTGAAGTAGTGTAGATTGATCTCGATACGAGGCGTCTGGTACAATCCGAATCGCTAAACATGAAGTTTCTCGGTCAATATAGATCCCAATTAGTTGACATTACTTTCAGCTACACCGTGATGTTTCGCGTGAAATTATGTGTGGAATATATTCGGTGCAACACCCGGTTGACTGTATCAAAAACCGACATGAGTACCTTGAAATATATGCCACGGCACGCGGAACATCGAATTTGGTCCCGTGGGTACACTTTGTATACCGTGTATATACCGGTGGATATACCTCTATCAGGGGACATTGTCGGAGTGTGACAACTATGTCATGGAATAAAAGGCTGGCGAAATACGTCCGCAGCCAAAGGTCACGTGATTAAGTAGCACATACATTCAGACCAACTAGTGGAAAGTCGTAATACTCCGAATATTCTGGACAGAATCATTCTATTATATCACTTAATAATTTTATATCAGCATGATATATAATGAACTTTCTCACTCATTTATCGCTCCTGCGATTTCGGTTCGCATTTGCGAAATTAAATTTATCTCCCTGTTGATTATTCCAAATAACTCCGAAACTCCCTCCAAAGATAATATGGATGGTGAGAACTAACGTGTATATCCATATATATATAAACATATACATATATTTGTAGGTATATATATATATATATATATATATATATATATATATATATATATATATATATATAAAGAACCTAACAAGTGCCGGATGCGGTAGTGCATGTTATCATGCATGCGCTTAAACATTGAAGTTCGCAATAGCCCATGAACCTTTAACTAGTTTTCTTTCCGGGTGCCTCATTTGTTGCTTGCCTTGTCTGTGACTCATTACGCACGGCGCAATACATCTTGGAATGGCCACGACCAGCGTGTCATCGGCTGCGACGCAGTATCTCACCGCCGATGTCGTCACAACACTGCCATCTCTGTCCGACTGCGCGGTCGGGCGGCTTTATAGCCTAAGCGACAATCGATAAAGCACGAAGACATGGACTACAGGCATACTACATAGTATCAGAACACGCCACCAGGGATGCTGGCCGACCGGCGACCTACGCCGAACAACTGATGCGGCTCCCGTACTGCCGGCACATAGTCGGCCACTATCCGGTGGTCGGCAGCCAACCTGTAGACAGAGTGCAAGCGAGCTGCCCGTGGGCGTCCAAATCGGGATCATCGCGGCGGTGATATAGATGGCGCGGCATGTCGTCCCCTCCGGCGACAGAAGTTGGCCACGGATAAACGGGCACAGAGAGTGCATGGATGTGGGGGTGTAGAGTCTGGATGTAGAGGTGTCGAGTGTAAGGACCGAAAGCCAGGTCAGAACCGACGGGCTTTGTGAGCGGTCTTTGAAATGTACACCGGGCTTTCAACCGGCCTGTCGGTTCGTTAAAAGAACAGCTCAATCCTAATGATGGTAACCATGTAGCTTGTGAGGCCGATTGCCACATGACATTTGGCAATATTGCCACATGGATTCAACATCTGATGAAAAATACTCAAAAATAATTTATAGATATTTTGGACACAAATTGTTAAAAACAGTAGCTGATTCGACTTTTGATATTAGCTCAACATACTGCCCATGTGGTGCCTATGTCACGCAGGGTCATCACTTGCAACTGTAAAAGTTGTTAGGAAATACGTAATTTGGTTTAATTTGGCTCCACGAGATATCGAACAATATAATATGGCTGGAGACAGGCTAAAGTGCCTAATAGACTGCAAACGAGTTGTCATTGTAGCACATGGCCTCAGCAAGATGAACCAGAACATTTTTATTTTTGACTGTAAAGTACTCTCTATCATCATCTTCGGAATGTGTTCACCCACAATGCAGGCAATATAGCAAGACTTCTCCTAGTAAATAATTATTTCCGCGTTGGTGGGCTACCATGGTTAGCAATGCAATTTCAAAATAAAGCGCATGCTAACTGTTATGGTTCAATATACACAAACCTTCCTAATACTAAGAAACCAATACAGTTGTGACCGAAGGAACACAAGCCTTCCAACGGTAACAGAACCTTTATAACAGGCTTGTTTCAATTCATCTGGAAATCAATTATGTCTCAAAAGATGTTATGAATTGTCCATGTCACTTGAATTTAACGGAAGAAAAATCCATGTTGCTATTTGATATGAAAAGGCATGTATTATACATCCGGTCCTTTCACCGGGATTCGGTGTATTTTGACCGGCCCCCAACTGGGCTTCGTCACATCATACCGGCCGATACCGGACTTCGGTCCAAACATTTTGGGTATTTGCCGCCTCCAGTGTAAACATGGAAAGTATCTCAGAGCAGATATTGTGATGAAGTTGGTAGCAATGCACACTTATAGATGAAACAAATTCTGCATGGAGGTAGTTGAACTTGAAACGCCATCGCAACAAAAAAGTTACCAAAATTTGAAACCTCGCGAGTCTGATCGGGTCGGGTCGGTCGGACCAGCCATGAACATGTTTTCACGCATGCAGGTCAGTTTCCTGGCTCAGGTTTGGTCGTCGGCCGGAACAGCAGATTATTCGGGTGGCACAGCAGTACGATCAACCTTTGAAACCAACCTCGATAGGTGGAGTCCGCGCACTGGGCCAGGTCTGGAAAGCATGGAATCCGGATAGCGGGACTACCCGACCGGATAAATTATGATTCGGACAGCCTAGCTGAACATGGTCAGGAAAACCCAGACAGATCCGATACATGGGAGGGCCGGTGGCCCGGTCCGAATGTGATGGGATCGGACAGGCCCGCTGAGACTTGCCTGGCAGTCGCGTCGACGGCACGAACCGAACAGTCGGCGCCGACGGCACGTGCCGGACAGTCGCACTGGCGGCACGTGCCGGACAGTCGGCGCCAGGCGGCACGTGCAGAACAGACGGCGCCAGACGACACGCGCTGGCCAGTCTGGCGCCGTCACTGATCAGACCGGAATGCGCTCACGCTGGTGCTGCGCTCATGAGCGGTGCCACGAGGCGTCAGTTCAGCAGCCGCCTGCCCGCCTCCTCCCGGCACCCACCACGGAAATAAATATCGCGCTCACAATAAATAGTCAGGTGGCCGGAAGCTGCCCTCCGCAGTCGGCCGGCCGGCGCAGGTGCCGCGCGCCTCTGCCCGCACGGACGGCGGCGCGCCGTGACTAGAGCGGGGCTTAGCTGGGCGGCTGGTCAACGGCTGGACGTCGGCCGGCTGTCGGCCGTGCAGACGCCGACTGCCCCCGGTCCGCCACGTGACCTCGCGGAAGCCGCGGCGACATTGTGGCCGTGGCCGCGGCGCCCTGCAGCGCGCGCGCTGGTCCGGCGCCGGCCGCTCGCCGTCGGAATGCCTGCAGAGGCGCGCGCCGCTCTCACGTTCGCCGTGACGTCAGCCGGCCGACGGCGTGTTATGTTCAGGTACTGCGAATGCGGCACGCGGGGCGGACGGCGCCGCCCCGACGGGCCCGGGCCCGGGCTCGGCCGCCCGGCTAGCTAGCGGCTCTGGCAGGAGCACGTGCAGCGCGTCACCACCGGGTACTGCATGTGCAGCCACTTGCAGTGGCGGCTGCGCTGCCAGTTGGGACAGTACCAGCGCAGCAGCGTCAGGTGGCGGCTGCGCGCCGGCTGACACGTCATGCCCGCCGGCACCGAGCACGAGCGCTGCTCGTCGCAGCTGCCGGTGCGCACCCAGCGCGGCCAGAAGCGCACGCCCAGGTCCTTCCAGCGGTGGCGCACGGCGCAGTGCGTGCGCGCGTGCAGGTACTTGAGCATCTTGCGCTGGACGCGGCGCGACAGCTTCACCCGCTGCACGGAGCCGTCGGGCAGCGTGATCCGGTTGAGTCGCAGCCGGCGCAGGCTGGCCGGCAGCCGCGACGTCAGTTTCAGGTGTCCGTTCGGCTTGACCTGGGCAGGGTCAGCGGGCGCCACCGGTCACACAACACCACCGTCTCACTCCACCGGCCACGCGGTGGTCGACGGGTGCGCGCGAAAGCATGCAAGCACATCAGCACCTGCTCTGCACTTTGGCCTCATAGTGGTGAGTTACCGTTGCAGTTCAAGGTTGACCAGATCTTGATATATTGCATCGATTTGGAACGCTTCAATATGTCATTAATGATCGAGATACTTCGAAGAAACAATGGCCGGTGCGCTATTATGCCGGTGTTGCACTATTATGTCGGAAGTCGAATACATCTACCCAACAAAACACTGAAATAAACCACTAAGGGGAATCATATGCACTTCCGCACGGTAGCATATATAAGCTAAACCTTCGAACAATGCGTGAGCAGGTATGAAAGACCATGTGAGAAGGAGGTGGAGGGGCCAAGTTTGATTCGATGATAACAATAACCGTAGTAGGAGCAAGTGAGTGGATGGCTTGCGGAACTGCAGATACTACTGACGTTTTGACTCGCGATCCGGAAAGCGGAAGGTCTTACCTTGAAGGGTAGCCTCCACGTAACATTGCTTTTGCGCCTTGTGGGCTCGTCAATGCTCATGTACTGCGTGTCCAGGAACCGTCCAAGCTTCATCATCAGTCGTCCAATGTCCAGGTCGCTTGCCAACGGATCGTACCTGCGTGGTCACAAATTCACCATAAGCCGTGATGCTTGCTGTTGGACTCGAACAGGTCAATTCGAATGTTATCTGGAACCGCTTCAATCGAGGACAAATTAAATTACTGAAGTCCATAGCAAGCTTCGGGTCGCTACTATGCGTGCTCACATTTAGCATCCATCTCAGTGAGTCCCCTGTGAGTTGGCCCGCCAGATGCATTTATGGTACGCTCTCGGTTAACCAGTCCCGTCTCGGGGGTTCTTCAACCGCCCCCCCCCCCCATCAGGTTTTTGCGGACATTGAACGAACGGCGCGTGGCAGCGCGCCAAAATTTGGCATACCATTTTCCACATCAATTTGGCATACTGTTTCAAAATTTTGAAGTCAGGTCATCCAGGGTCAACGAGTTAGCCGAGGTCAAGTGAGGTCACCTCCAAAAACGTTCAACCAGTCGTCACGCTTTAACGGATGCAGATATTTTAATGAAACTTTCAGCGTTTGCTTATCTTTAGGGATGCAACCAAACGTACCAGAGGATTTTTCCCCGTTTTTGACTGCATATAAATTTTGCATCTTTGCCTATTGCGGTTCAAATCGAAGATTCTGGCTGAAGTAACCATTTTTTGTTAGGGCAAATTGACTTCAAACAATATTTCCCGGTCTGCTCTACCCACTGGAAAAGGAAAATTAAATAAAACTTAAAAACTCAAAAGTTTTGAAATTTCAAAAAGTAACATTTTTATTTTGTGAGGTCCAAAAATTGCATGGCTCTGGTCGATTTCGCTGCCCTTTTCTGATTCCAAATGTTTTTCTTCTCAAATATCCCCCAAAATGAACTCCACAGGGCCAAAAACATAATTTAAGTCGTGGAAAGTCGTGAAAAATCTAGCCATTAGTGACGTCACTTTTGGTGAATTTTTCTAGGGGTGGATCCGGACCCTACTCATCGAGCGCTTTCCGATGACACCTCTTTCGTTTTCGTGGGACGCTTAGTTTTGATTTTAGATGGGGGCTACTACCCCCCCCCCGAGACGAGGTGTAAGGATCAGACCGGAGAGACGTCGCGGGTTAAGGTTATCTCTTCCAAATTGATTTCCAGATCAGAAATTCCGAATCAGGTCCGTTGCGTTTCAGGCACGATGTGGTTGTGGCCATTCGGGTGAAGAAAAAAACAATTTCTTGGAATTATCAAGACATTTATAATTTTCCCGCATGGATGCGACCATTACGCTGTTTACGACGCAAAATAAGAAGCAATAGGCTCTGGATGGAACCGAGATATACTGGTTCGTACTTACCAGAAAACTACTAGTTTTATATTATTATCATAGTAGGAAATAGTATGTAAGAATTAGTAGACAAATGAGCGAAGGCAATAATGGCGACGGTGATGCAATTATGCCTTTGGTTTCCATAGTTCACATGATGAGATGATGATGAGATGAGGTGATGATAAGATGAGATAATTGTGATGAGAATGGCAGCGTACGATCGGTGGACGGGCAATTAACTCCACTACCAACCAATACAATGCTTTTAACAAGCCAATGCAACGGGAGAAAACTGTTGAGATGTTCACCGCTGCAATCTTGGATAATGATTGTCTTTATCTTTGGCGGTAAGGCGACTGACTGTCCACGAATTTCGGGCAGTGTCGTGAAATTTACATCATTCGACAGATAAATAACTGCGTCATCACCCAAAGCCATGACTTTTTTGACAGGGCAACGAAATGCCAGAAAACTAGTCAGATGTTCGTCGCTTGAACATGAAACTATGGACTGTGCTCATCTTCAGCAGTTCAACATGGCGGTTCAGAAATGGAGCGAATGGGGTGAACCATATTTAATGGAAAGGTAGTGGTATGCACTACGTTTCTGCTACATGTTTTTTTCAACTATGCTTTCAATTGTGCATTTTCTCAATACACGTATGTTAGCATCTTGGTTTACATTTCATCAGGTGCGTGGCGCTAGTGTTGCTGACCAATCAAATGTCCGCTCTCGGCACGTAACGCTACGCAGCAGACTCTTGCTGCGGAATCCGTAATGCGGTAGCCACCCCAGAGAACAACAACTATGAGGGGTTCGGCTCTAGCGCCACTCAGGACATTTCCCAATCCCGCGGCCCACCGGCGAAACAGTGTGGGCGGCGCAATTAGCCGTGAATGTGCATAAAGTGTGTCGTGAACCAACCAATAAACAAACAAACAAACAACAACTATGAGGGCACAAACGGTGCATACATGAACGCGTCCATACTTCAAGACAAATATCGCCGCCCCAGTTTGAAATTGGCGGTTTGTTTGCACCATTCTCGGGTTCCTCAGACCTACCGTGAGTTTTTGCTCTCGACGAGGTCCAGGACAGTGATGGAGTCCTCGTCCGGCCGTGGCCGGTAGTGCTGTTTGCAGCAGATCAGAGGCACGTACGTCAGCAGCAGCAGTACTGCTCTCCGGGTTAGGATCGCCATCTGAAATGGACCATCTCAGTCATTTCTGGGCCGGAGATCCCTGATCTGCCTGGCAGGTGTGTATTGCTGCATGTGAGGTCTGGGTCCGGGCTGGTCTTGCATGTACGAAGAAACATATTCACCACCTAACCAGATACAAACTGACAGCTATGCTATTTAAATTAACATTCTGCTACGGCGCTGCAAGTCCTGTTGTGCTCGTTCATAATTTCACCAGGTCACAGCCTGCCTCCGTCAGGAGCCACCACAGCCCGTCGTTAGGAGCCCACCACAGCCTGTGGTCAGGAGCCCACTACAGCCTGTGGTCAGGAGCCCACCGCAGCCCGTCGTTAGGAGCCCACCACAGCCTGCCGTCAGGAGTCCACCACAGCCTGCTGTCAGGAGGCCACCACAGCCTGCTGTCAGGAGCTAACCATAGCCTGTCGTCAGGAGCCCACCCTAGCCCGTGCTCAGGAGCCCACCACAGCCAGCCGTCAGGAGTAAACCACAGCCTGTGGTCAGGAGTTGACCACAGTCTGCTACTGGGAGTTGACAAGTGGTCGCATCATGCTGTCCCAATTGGAAGCCCACCATAGACTGCCGCTGAGAAACAACGTGCAGAGCTGCGTCTCCCAGCTCTGGGAGACGCCATGGCCTGCCGCCGAGAGAACGTGCAGCTGGGACACGCCGTGTCCTGATGCCGAGAAACAACGTGCAGCTGGGAGACGCCATGGCCTGCCGCCGAGAAACAACGTGCAGCTGGGAGACGCCATGGCCTGCCGCCGAGAGAACGTGCAGCTGGGACACGCCGTGTCCTGATGCCGAGAAACAACGTGCAGCTGGGAGACGCCATGGCCTGCCGCCGAGAGACAACGTGCAGCTGGGACACGCCGTGTCCTGATGCCGAGAAACAACGTGCCACTGGGAGACGCCATGGCCTGCCGCCGAGAGACAACGTGCAGCTGGGACACGCCGTGTCCTGATGCCGAGAAACAACGTGCAGCTGGGACACGCCGTGTCCTGCCGCCGAGAAACAACGTGCCGCTGGGAGACGCCATGGTCTGCCGCCGAGAGACAACGTGCAGCTGGGAGATGCCATAGTCTGCCGCCGAGAGACAACGTGCCACTAGGACACGCCGTATCCTGCCGCCGAGAAACAACGTGCAGCTGGGAGACGTCATGGCCTGCCGCCGAGAGACAACGTGCAGCTGGGAGACGCCATGTCCTGCCGCCGAGAGACAACGTGCAGCTGGGAGACGCCATGGCCTGCCGCCGAGAGACAAGGTTCAGAAGACGCCATGGCCTGCGGCTCGCAGCCTGTGCTGAGCAGACTAACGGCTTTCCGCTGCACCGGGTGCGGTCGGAAAACTTCCGGTCGTATTTCACAGCAGCAGATGCTGACGTTGCGGCGTCCATGGGTTGGTGCGCGTGACAGCGGAGGTCGGCGCCGCTGGTGGCTGCGTATCCGGTGTAGCGCGTGGGCGTCACCATTGTATGCAATCCCAGCCACTCGGCTACCCCACTGAGTGCCATGAGGTGATGGCTGGAGGTCACATTAGGAAAGCAAACACAAAATGTGGCGCAGAGGAAGATATGTGTTCTCTTTACTGTAGACGCAACACCCACTTACTATCAAAGTGCGAAACGAGGTTCTTCCATAAGGAGGCTCGTAGAAAAGTTCGCGCTCACCCACGCTCCAGAAATACACCAACAAGTGCAAGAAGCAGAAAAAGAGTGAGAAGCAAGAAGACACGAAGGGCAAGAAGCAAGCAGACAAGCAAACAGAAAGGAAGCAAGACAGCAAAAAAAGAGCTTCATGAACTCTCGAAGAGCACACCTGCGACTCGAGACGGAAATCCGCCCACACCCAATCCCCAACTCCTCTGTCTCCCAGCCAACCTTTGCCCCGCTCGCCTTCGGAAGAAACCTAACGGTGACGAAGCCCACTGCTCTGGGCCATTGCTGCCTCAGCAGGGACTAAAGGGCGAGAGAGTTCGGTCCAAGATACAACGAGTCCGGCTCATTTTAAGTAAGGAGGGTCACTTTGCCGGTGGGGCCGGCCAGACCCTGCAAACACTATGACACCCACACTGGGGTCTAACACCCACTATGCACAAGGTACCTACCTAGTCAGAGCCTTATGCAAAATGTTTACGCTTATATCGCCACCGAACCACGGCACACCATCACACGAGAGACTTCCTTCACTCTCGCACAAACGCTATGCCACATTCTCAACACACCAGGCTTTCCCATCACTCGACACACGACCAACATCATCGTACAAACAGAGAATAGCGCCGACACGCGTACACTGCTCGCCACAAACACATTGAGCAACCAGAGCTGCTTGTTCACGCTGCACTGCACACTCAACACCAGCCGAGGTCTTACGTTCGCCGCAGAGCTGCATAAGATTCCACTCGCTAAAATAGCAGCACCGCTCGCCGCCGCAGTCACAGTAGACCACATCAGGCGAGAAGCAGGACCCACCCACAACTTGTTGGTGCTGACCTTGAACACAAAACAGCTGCCTGAGCATCTAAACAGAGAACAGCTGCCACCACATGTGCACATTACCCCCTTACTCCCTCCTGCGCCACCACCCAAATCCATCCCAAAGCGTCGTACGCTGCTGCACCAAGACCAAGTCTACCAAGTCCATCCGGACCGATCCCACCACACCTGCCAAGTTCGTCCAGACCGATCCCACCACACCTGCCAAGCTCGTCCAGACCGATCCCACCACACCTGCCAAGTTCGTCCAGACCGATCCCACCACACCTGCCAAGTTCGTCCAGACCGATCCCACCACACCTGCCAAACAAACCAAGTTGAGAACAACCCACACATCCAACCGCCAAGTTCGTCCAGACCGATCCCACCACACCTGCCAAGTTCGTCCAGACCGATCCCACCACACCCGCCAAGTTCGTCCAGACCGATCCCACCACACCTGCCAAGTCCATCCGGACCGATCCCACCACACCTACCAAGTTCGTCCAGACCGATCCCACCACACCTGCCAAGTTCGTCCAGACCGATCCCACCACACCTGCCAAGTTCGTCCAGACCGATCCCACCACACCTGCCAAGTTCGTCCAGAGTGAACCCACCACCGCTACCGAACCAATCCCGAGCGAACCCACCTCGCCTCCCGACAGCAAAACCCGCTCTCGTCGCCACACAGCCCACTCGCTCCCCACCCGCCCCCGCCCCTAAGGGCCCGTGCCGCCAGATCCCGCCACCCAGTCCTGTCTGACTCATCACGTCCCATCCTCACCATCCATCGGGTCCAGTTCCCCCTACGCCTGCATGCACGACACCGAGATCACCCCCGAATAGGAACACCAAAAGTCACTAATCACGTACGACAATTAGTTTCTTCTTCCAATGGTATCCAGGTATATTTCAGAATTCCTAAAGCAAAAACTGCTAATATCCGCGCTCCAATAAGTTCATTTTCGAGACTCAGGCACTAATTAGAACAGTATTTCAGATTACACCTGGCATGTGGACAAAGTAAATGGTCCAACTCGGCAATGGGGCGCAACCAAATTCATCGCTAACGGTATTCCTCGTCATCGTGTATAGTTAGCTTCCTCCTGAACTGCGCAACGGTGAGCCTCCGAATTGCCCATTGTCAAACACTGTCATCTCACCACGCATCTCGCCGTCGGCTCCAAACCCCACACAACGGGAACTGGGCGACTTGCTGCTCCAGGCTTCTCCACCAGTTGTAACGGCAGACTTTAGCGCCAAATATCCCTCTGGTGGAAGCAACCAGACAGACAGTGGGAACCGCGAAATTCTCCATGTTATTTCGGACAGCAACTTAGTACTTTTAAGCACGGGGCTAACGCCCGTGACACCGGTGTTTAGCCTCGTGTTTGCTATTGCAAGGGCTTAGTCAGAACTCCTGCAATGTCACGTTGGCCGCACAGTGCCAAACTGCAGTAGCTTTCATGCCGAAAGACAGTCAATTGATAACTTCTGCAAAAAAAGAGGGCATCACCCTCTCGCTTCCATTGCTTCTGGATGGCGACCACCCACAACTCCTCCATTTACTATTTGGCTATTTGTACGCCACCAAGTTAGCGGGAGCATTGTAGACAGCACCGCCAACACCCACTTCAACACACACTCCATCTCCCACTGCATGTCCAGGCATAATTCGTATGAATAACGTAAAAAGCCATCCACGAATGGCATCGGACTTACATGAGCCGATCCGCTTTCCCATTGGAAATAATTGGTTACCTGGCGTTGCCGTCGAACATAAATGAGTTGATTTGCCTAGAAAATAGCGTAACGCGAGTACCCAGAGTGCCACCGGACGTGGATGAGTCGATATGCGTTGCAATTCATCACGTAAAACGGTTCCCTAGAGATGCAAAGGACGTAGATGATCCCTAGAGATGCGTGAGTGCAAAACGCCACTCCAAGCCCACTAACAACGCTGTGTGACATGCTTAGACGAAACTTCTACTAACTAATACGCGGTGGCCGACATGAAAGGCGGTGTGGACAATTACCTTATTGGTCGCACGGTGAAGACCCCTCGGTGCTCTTGGACAAGAGTAGGCTAATGCTGGCACCCTGGCTAAACCAACTTTCTCGTCAACCTTCCTCACCTCAACTATAAACCTTCTTGCGGAGGAGTAAAACAAATCAAACATCTGGGAGATGTTTCCGGCCCAGCCCCACGCCTTCAGCACCTTACCGTCACAACGTACACTACAACGTTAGACTCTTTTGACGTAAATGCACACTTCCCTCAGGCTTTCTTGCAAAACCCACTTGCTTTAAAGGTGGAGAAAATGACCTCTATGGCGAAAACTGGCGAAAATGGCGAAAATTAATCCACCACAAGCAATATAAACAGAGGATATCGCCATCTGAACCTCACACAAAAAGCTTGACAGCGCCCTCGGTGCATGTTCTAAAAATAAATTGGCATCGTCCAAGCCGTCTCCAATCATTCGGTCAACACATTTCACCCTACATGTGATAATATGTTAGTTTGGTGAAAACGCAAATCCAAACGGCACTTTTTCTGTCTCCATTACTAACATTAAAATTCCATTCGCTAAACTGGATAACTTTCCGCGTGTCACACGCGGCAGCGCACTATTCGTTAAACCTCATTTCGTGGACCTCCATGAACGCTGTACAAAATGCATTAACATTCATGCTTTAACGTGAACATAAAGAGCCCCAGCCGATACCTCCTTGGGATCAAGCTGATACACCCACCTCGCAATGAACACATTTATCACCCCGTCCATTCTGCAATACTCGCTCATCATTTATCAAAACACTGCCCAAACAAATCCTAAAATCCCGGACGAATTCAAAACCACTGTTTATGCACAGCATACGGAGCCACGTCCATTAACACGCGCCCTGGAGGGCCTCTGAAAATTACGCACACTGAAGGGGGGGGCGGATTCCGCCCCCATTAAGATCTCGGCTTCTATCAAAGCTATAGCAACGAAACTCGCAGGGTGAATGGGTACCGTAGTGAACTCCATTTGGTGCGAATTTCATGACCTTAGGTCAATATCTTCGATATCAAATGAGGCCAAAATGTAAAAATGTTCTGCTTTTGCGTGGCTTGGCTTGTCATTGTTATGGATCCCTGTGATTGTGATTAAACGCGCCGGTAATTTCTAAGCAGGTACGCGAACAATGGCATATATCGCCTGGCAAAATTTGGAGTTATCTACGAAAAACCGGATGGGTGAACGGATTTCGCTCCTCTCCAGGGCGCGTGTTAAACATCCAGTCCCTCCACATCTACAACTACTTCCCCATCCATCAACACCACAAAATAGAAGCAGGCCCAGTAGGTATCGACATAAAACCCAAAGCATCTCTCAGCACCAATACACAAAATAATCACTATTAGAACATTACACTTCCTCAGTGCCCACCGTAAAGAGCGCAATAGTTATCGCATACATTACATTACCATACATTACCACGCACGCAATGTCAACATCGGTCTCCCAAAACCTACATCTCCTCACTGCTTCGCAACATGGCGGCAGATGCCAAACCAAAAATCCATCCCTCGTCGCAGGTAATGAATACTGACACACCACCGCGAAAATCACTCGAGCTTTCCCAGAAATGGAAACAAAGAAGCACCCAACGCACCAATGTTTCACACATGCATATATGTATATGTATATACATGCATATACGTATATATATGTATATATATATATATATATATATATATATATATATATATATATATATATATATATATATATATATTAGTATGGCTTGGAAACATATCGTTATTTATGTATTGATGATTGCCCACAAATGCGGAACGGGCATTGTGCACTCACTGCCATACTCAGGGAAATCAGGAGAGCACTTGACACATACACTATAGGCGCAAACATCTTCCAACCCTACGGCCACAACACACCATCTTTTTTGCCGCAACACCATGAGTCCTGGCTGGAAACAGGATGAGAAATCGCTCAAGCGCATCATTAAGAACAACTGCGACCTACACTAACACCCTGGACAAACCAGCGCTATTCGTATACTACCGCAGCCCAGCAACGTCTAACCTGGTGATGAGTATCAAACCACACCGCGACAAAACACCTCTGCAAATGTCCAACGTTATCTACTATTACAAGTGCATAAAAGGAGAGTGCGCGCTCCCGCAGGACAGTGACTACGTTGGGCACACGAACACATCCTTAAGCCACCGCATAACAATGCACTTACAACAGGGCGTGCCCCAGACACACACCTAATGCGACAATTCCAGCTACCTTACACGCTCCGGCGTGACCCTGAGCACCAAAGACCTAGCGACAGCCCTTGATAAGGGCCGTCTATGAATCTTGGAAGCAGTTTTTATCAGGGAGATTGACCAAACAATCAATAGCCAGAGCAATGCCGGAGGCACGTTGCTGTTATATACTGGCCCACAGATCACCATCAGGCGGTAGGGCGCGTGACAACGATTAACTGAAGACATGTGTTCTTGCTGGAGTTTTTCACCTTCTCATTGTGCGTTACAAAAATGGGAGTACATTATGCAATGAATCGCACGCGCTATGTATTGTATTGCCTTCCAAACTTGTGATCGCGGCCAATTGGAACTAGTCTTGAAAATGTCCGTAGGACGATGCAACAGAAAATGTAGCGAATGTTCTACTTACGTATTTCAGTTCTGCTCGTGAATATCGTGCATGAACGTACGAACGATAGAAAGCGTATCGTAAGACGGATAGGATGTCGAAGAAAGAGTGCAATGCCCGTTCCCCAATTGTGTTCATTCAGTAATACATATGCATATACATATATATATATATATATATATATATATATATATATATATATATATATATATATATATATATATATATATATATAGCGGTTCCGAATACGGCAACCGCTCACCGACCTAAGCCGCAGCAGTACTACACCATTCCAGCACAACTCCTAAATTCTTACCCTGCGTCTGGCACGCCAGAGGTACCGGGTTCGATTCCCGAGGTGCCCGCCCTTCGTGCCAGGGTGAGAGGCAGCCGACGTCATATGGCCTCAGCTGCTGAGTACGTCGTAGTCACAGCCACGAACTCTTATTACCCGTTCGGATCCCGACGCCATTATACTAGGCAGAACTGAACTTCCTGGCATCTTAAAAGCGAAGAGCGTAATTGAAAACTGTGAACTCCATCCAGTAGTAATCGCCATAGACTCAAAATCCAGAATACACAGATTAAAACTTTGCAAAGCTCATGCCAACTTCACATAAACCGAATAATCAGCATTCACAAAATGCGTGCGCGCCCCACAACCGACACGTAATACTCCACTTTCCAGCCCAAACATGGATTATCGGCAGTAACCAGAATCCCGACATGGAAGCTAACACAGCCACACGTCTTCATACTCGCGTAGAATGCTCACAAAAACAATCAGATCCGAGCAGTCGGATCAGAACAATTCACCCCACCCTGACCTGCAATATTATTCAACGTTCAAACCCAATGGAAGCAAATCGCCACTGAGATGTGCGACATACACCTCACCTTCACAGCATACAACGCCATGAACCAGCTTACCAGGCAACGCGAAGTAGCGCTGATAAAACTGCGTATAAGTCACACAGGTCTCATCCAGTCACCTCATCATCAACACTCCACGACGCACGTGCAACTCATGCAATCGATTACGGGCGGTCAAGCACGTGCCCATCCACTGCACCAATACATCTCACATCGCCAGCCATGCCCTCACATACCACTGCAGCACCACCACTACCGCCAACATACTCAGCAACAACCAACCCAGACTCAACGAGCTTCTACCCACTTTTGAACCTTCCACCGAACTTCTCCCACATCTGTAAATATCCGACGGAAAGTTGTTTGGCAAAAAACGCAAATCGCGATCAGGACGCGGACTATCTTCACACGGTCCCCGGGAAGTGCGCGGACGGTCCGCGGAACGATACCGGACCGTCTCTAAACGGCACGCGCAGGGGCACACAGACATCCAGACGCGCATACAGCCAGACTGGCGGACATACAGACTGTAGGGCTCAGTCCAGACATACAGACACACAGGCTGTAGGGCTAGCTGCCGCTCTCAGTGTTGTCTGCAGGGCGAGCCGCCACCATCTGACAAAGAGCGGCAGCCAGTCTGCGCCTCGGGCCGGACTCGGGCGCGTCCCCAGACCACCTCCGGCCGGACTCGGGCGCGTCCCCAGACCACCTCCGGCCGGACTCGGGCGCGTCCCCAGACCACCTCCGGCCGGACTCGGGCGCGTCCCCAGACCACCTCCGGCCGGACTCGGGCGCGTCCCCAGACCACCTCCGGCCGGACTCGGGCCCGTCCCCAGACCACCTCCGGCCGGACTCGGGCGCGTCCCCAGACCACCTCCGGCCGGACTCGGGCCCGTCCCCAGACCACCTCCGGCCGGACTCGGGCGCGTCCCCAGACCACCTCCGGCCGGACTCGGGCGCCTCCCCCAGACCACCTCCGGCCGGACTCGGGCGCGTCCCCAGACCACCTCCGGCCGGACTCGGGCGCGTCCCCAGACCACCTCCGGCCGGACTCGGGCGCGTCCCCAGACCACCCCCGGTCGGCCCTCGAGCCGTCTGCCGGCCGTATCTGGGCGGGTGCACGTCGCGGACGCGGCGAGGCGCGGCGCAGACACGAGGCCGACCTTGGGCGTAGTTCCGCCGCTGGTGACTCAGCCGACCGCAAGAGGTGATGTCCCGGCCCATTAGAGCTGCTCGTCTCTTCCGCGGCGCGGCGGCCGGGCCGGCACTGTTGTCGGGCCGGCCACAAATGTGGCCGCACAAACTGCCGCTGTAGTCAGGGTGCCCGCAGATATAGCCAGCACGAGCCGCCACTATAGTCAGGGCGCCCACAGATGTAGCCAACACAAACTGCCACTACAGACAGGGCGCCCAGAGATGTAGCCAACACAAACTGCCACTATAGACAGGGCGCCCTCAGATGTAGCCAACACAAGCTGCCACTATAGTCAAATAGTGGCAGTTTGTGTGCCCACAGATGCAGCTAGCACGGACTGTCACTGTAGTTAGGGCGCTCACAGATGTAGCCAGCACGGACTGTCACTGTAGTTAGGGCGCTCACAGATGTAGCCAGCACGGACTGCCGCTGTAGTTAGGGCGCTCACAGATGTAACCAGCACGGACTGCCGCTGTCGTCGGAGCACCCACAGATGTAGCCAGCACGGACTGTCACTGTAGTCAGGCCGCTCACAGATGTAGCCAGCACGGAATGCCACTGTCGTCGGAGTACCCACAGATGTAGCCAGCACGGACTGTCACTGTAGTTAGGGCGCTCACAGATGTAGCCAGCACGGAATGCCACTGTCGTCGGAGTACCCACAGATGTAGCCAGCACGGACTGTCACTGTAGTCAGGCCGCTCACAGATGTAGCCAGCACGGAATGCCACTGTCGTCGGAGTACCCACAGATGTAGCCAGCACGGACTGTCACTGTAGTCAGGCCGCTCACAGATGTAGCCAGCACGGAATGCCACTGTCGTCGAGTACCCACAGATGTAGCCAGCACGGACTGTCACTGTAGTCAGGCCGCTCACAGATGTAGCCAGCACGGATGCCACTGTGTCAGGGCGCCCACAGATGTAGCCAGCACGGACTGCCACTGTAGTTAGGGCGCTCACAGATGTAGCCAGCACGGAATGCCACTGTCGTCGGAGCACCCACAGATGTAGCCAGCACGGACTGTCACTGTAGTTAGGGCGCTCACAGATGTAGCCAGCACGGACTGCCACTGTCGTCGGAGTACCCACAGATGTAACCGGTATGAGCATGCATATCAATAGCTCTGATTACTTCATCGCGAAATGTGAGCTGAAACCACTTGGTGGGAAAACGTTTCGTCTTATCATTGGCGGAAAAACGACCTTGTCAAAAGCAGCACCATACGGGGTGTCGTTCCGAGCAATTCCCCGAACCAGCCTGTCACAGCACAGGCGCCAGTTGGGAGCGCAAAAAAAAACAGTGCAAGCCTGCAACGTCACCTCAAGATAGTCCGAATGCAGGTCCCTTATCCATTTAACCAGCTGATGAAGTTAATACCCAGCCGATGTATGCATAGAAAGCGCCAACAACAAATACAATTTAATCATGTTCATAGTTCATCGTTTACCGCTAGTATGGAACAAACACGTATCTTGTTCGCATAAGCAGTAGTCTGAAGACTAAATAAAGCGTCACATTGGATAAACATCATGTAAAAATGGCCCCATTCAGAGAACGTTAACACACGCCCGTCCGGGGGCAGATATCTGCCCCCGGCGGTTTTTCCTAATTTGCCACCATACTAATCGGGTTAGCGAGGCCAAACCTCGCATGGCTGCTCATTCGTCTTTTCCGCATATCCTCATACGTTTTTAACCCTTGGTCATCTCAGGTCGGATCACCAGGTCAGGCGAAGTGACTCAACATCCCTCGAAGTTCTAGGTGGCATAACTTCCACAATAATTGGGCGATTGGATTTCAAACTAATAACACGTCATCATCTCATCAGGGACCATATTATATCTCGGGTTTTTTCGTAGCATCAGGTCGCGGCCATGTATTCCTTCATTATAGGGCTATGGTAAAATATACGAATGTTTTCTGGTTACATATTTGCCCTCGGAATGACCTCACAAAAGTTGTGACGTGCAGTTGGAAGCTATGCTCAATTTTACCGCCGACATTTCTGCTCAGTGAACTTACCAAGGTCATCTGGGGTCACCTGTGATCACTAGCACATTTTTGCGCATTATATCGCACTGCATTGAGCTAGAAGGCTTACATTACAGTCATTGTGCTTGTATTACCAAGAGATGTCAATTGATGCATTACATGACCCCCATAGGCTACTTCATGACCTTGACCTGGGGTCATAGTTTCTTGAGTAAGAAGAATTCCTGCTTGGGCACGTAGTTGGCGCCACGATTGTCCTATGTAAACCTCATGTACCTTGAGGTCGTGTATGCGAGTCAATAATTTACTCTATGACCCCTGCAAAGTCATCTTAGGACATCACACATAGCTGAAGATTATTTATCACAGTATTAGACTGGAGCGATCAAACCAACGCCGATCGGTTTGTCTCCTCAATGAGTCAAAAATAGGTGTCGAATGATCCTAGGTCACTTAGTACCCTCGATCTCAGGTCATATTGATAATATTTTACCTGGTCAGGTCAGGTCAAGTAAAATGTGATAAATTGTCCACCACTTTTACATAGCTACTTGATTTCGTCTTCCATTGAAATTGTTATGCGGGAATGCAATGACTGACCACATAATAAATGAAATACATATGGGCAAATTTTGATACAGAGCTAGTTGGGTCCGATGTCAAGAGATCGGACAGATTTCGAGTGCGTTGCCAGCGTCGGAAGCGCGCGTACTTTGTTGGTGGGCGCCACACGATAATCAGTGCCACGCGATAGCTTTACGACTTTGCTTGCGGTGTAGCGTTTGGAATCGCCGCCGGGTCGCGCCGCCGCCGCGGCGATTGGTGTAAGGGAAATGTGATCCGGAGCGTGTGAACAAGAAGGTTCTAAGCGTGTAATCTGCATTTCAAATACACACAGAGTGACGAGCTATCAGCGAAACCTC
Source organism: Imbricaverruca yamaguchii (assembly GCA_034440575.1). Lineage (NCBI taxonomy): Eukaryota > Metazoa > Arthropoda > Thecostraca > Neoverrucidae > Imbricaverruca > Imbricaverruca yamaguchii. The sequence goes on along the minus strand of JAOTOL010001617.1, from coordinate 2,664,380 downwards.
GAGTGGTGTTCTATGTGAGCATTGAACGCAGATATATCGTTTGTTGTATTGGAATGCGTCGAGTCTATACCTATCCACTACAATAAAGACCCGGTCTTGAATATCACGCCTTTCTATCATGTCTTGCGAATCGTCTCGGAATATTCGGAAATGTATCAGTGCTGGACGCGGCGCATACATCACAAACATTTGTGCGACCATTTTCACTAACGCAGCCGTGTATTATCCCGCAGTAAATTATATAACGAATATCAATGTGGTATAAAACCAAATGCTGCGCAAAATTATAACACCAGCGAAATGCTCTCGTTGAAACGTTTTTAATGATATGAGACATGACCTACCTAGGCCAGAAAACGGTTATGACCGCGATCACCCGAGGTCAAGGTCAAATATTGACCGAACTATTAAATGTCATCGGAGGCGTCTGTAGTCATATAAAGCAAAATCAGCTTCCGATCGCCACACTGTGAAATATTATGTACAGACAATTTACCATACATTTTACCCAAGTTCGGTGACCTCTGGTGACATATCTGTTGACCTGACCTTAAATCAAACCACGTATTGTCGATAGCTCATTTCAAGGACTGTCGAATAGCATTTGTTTCTATCTGCTACAGGTCCTGATATATGTGCTAATATCTGAGAGTCCCACCAGATCTGGTCCAATTTGACCTATGATGACCCAGCGACCTGAATATTGACCTGAACGAAAAAAAATTACAGAAATACTTTCGATGGAGCTTGTCACCAGCCATCCAACACCGTCTTCCGTTTGTCGCTAGCTGGCATAGTTCTAGACATCTTAGAGGGCAGACATCTGCTCCCCCCTCCCCCGGACGGACGAAGTTAGCGCGGACCGCCGGACGTGCGAGTGTTAAGATGACATCCACGAATCGCGGTTTCTTGAAATCGGCAATGGCTCGTGATATTAACGTGATTTGTGGTGTTTATAAAGGCTTCTCCTATACATACGACTCCTTGAATGCCAGCACGAAGGTGGAATGCAAATGACAAAGTCATTTGCATTCAATCCTGATGAACAACAAATGTAAGTTGACAATATGTAACTTTGACGTGATATGACATAATATAGGTAGCCTGATTTATATTGTACTAATGTTATCCCCTTATCCACCTCACCGAAACACGAATTGAAGAACATGATTCACTAGGGTCTGGCACATTGCACCGTTTTTCCCAGGTCCACAGAGAAGCCAGATATCGTGGAGGTAAAAATCGATCCGTAAAACCCCAAATTTAAACCTCTTAAGATATGACATACTGAAGCAATGTATCCTCAGGTATTGCCAAGTCTATTTAAATGATAAAGTCGCCGGCTTATCTGATATTTCCAAATTTCCCCGAAAGTAATTTTCCGTGAATTATATTCCCCAAAGCAAGCACTTACGCTTGTCGAGATCGTTTACGGCTGCTTCGCTCAGTTGTTAAGGTCGTTTTACTTGCTCGATAGCATGCAGCGTGTATCACAACCTTTGCGTATTATGTGAAGCATGCCAAAAGCGTGCCTAATTTGTAGATGACTGACATCCCAGCGGTGGTGCATGGGTGGGCAGGAACGTGGGACCGACAGGCAAAGTGTGGTGAGACGACTTTTATGCAGAACCATTTCTTCAGATTAGCGCTACTGACTGAGGAAATTTAACAGGGGCAGGGGACGGTGAGCACTCGAGCATCGTGGAGGGGCGGCCATATTTTTGCAATCAGAGGGAGCACCAAAGAAACTGGTGTGGCAGTTCCTCTAGCCCTCGTCAACTACTGCCATACGGTTAGGATAGTAAACAGTTATCGAGGTTTGTGTTTCCTCTTGGCCGCGCCTTCCCACATCGTGAGTAGTAATATATCCCTACGAGTTTGTTTCTGAGTGGGTTTTTAATCGTGTTTGTATCGCCTCTAACGTGAACCGCGGGAGCCGGCGTATGTTCGACTTTCAGCCAACGGAGTCGAACTGGTCCTGGTCACTGCGTCGTATACTGGCTGTGGCTGGGAGGCAGCGGGGCCAACACAGCTGTGGCTATATAGCTACATCCATTATTTAACTTGCATTTTGGTGGTAGAATGTTGGCTCTTCGTACCGTGTTGAATGACAATAGGATGTTGAATCTGGATAGAATCTTGACTTATATTTTGATAATGCCGAATATGCACCGGGAAGATTCCTGTTAGAGCAAGAGCGTCGTCATCTTCACACTACCGATGTTGGAACGTCCTGGGTTCTGCGTCCGGGCGTTCCTGCGACTCAAACGTCCAACACTAGGTCCCAGGAACAATTTGCAAACGAAATGATTATGACGGTGGTGAAAAAATATCCGATGAGATGCGAAAAAAATGACAAAATTTTGGACAGGCGGACGAGGGCCATTTTGGATCCAGTCTTCCAACGTAGCTCTATAGGTGTAGTGATACATTTCCGGAAGCGTGCAGGAACGCGTCTCCAGTCCTCAACGGTAGCGACACCCATGCACAGTAGGGCGCTCCCTTTTGCGTTCCTCTCTCTCTTCCTGTCTCGTCTACTTACACAATCTCCCTCTTTTCTTCTCTGTATATCCAGCTTCACCATCCTTCTCCTTTCATTTCGACGTATCGGTATTGGCGCTACGAAGAGTACGTTTTGTCACATATGGAGAGAACATGCATTACGCATTGCAAAGATTGTGTAGTTTGCACATCGTTGCTGCTTACTACATCATTATTGGCAGATCTAGGAATATTCAGTGGGTTTCGGAGCAGCTTTGACCATCAAAAATCTCATTTGGACCCCAGCCAACTTCTTAAAGCAACACCCGTGGCTATTGTATGCCTCGGATCTTTTGGGTGATCACCGCATTGGCACGTGCGTACGCATACGCATACGCATACAGCATTGCTGCATGCGTCTGTGGCGTCTCAGTTCCCACTTCCGTGAGGATCAAGTTCAGGTTCAGGTTGGTGGCAGCGCTCGTGGCGCTGTACTTATTCAGCGTGATATTTATATCATATGCAAGATATGTATAGATATAGTATTTAATCCATTTCATCTAAATGGTCCTAGCATGATGAGGGTTCGTGATTTTATATTACCAGGACTCTGCAGTGAGTTCTCATAGGCATAGAAGAAGATCACACCTAGTTCATTGATATTACGTTTCTAAAAAAAATGCGTGTGTGGAGCCTCAGATTACAGCATACGTCAATTATTTCGTGTGACCTCTAAAAGGTCAATGAACTACTGTGAAGTGGGAAATGTCAACGACTCACCTAATAATTTTTTCATTAAAGTTCATATTTTGCAGAATGCACATGTCACTAATATTGATATGCGCAACGACCATCGCCGTCCTAGCACATACTTGCGTGACAGGTTATCAAGAGTGACTTGATGTCGCTGTGGCCGGACACGACCAGGGATTTTTCGTTGCATCATAATATGTACAACAAATACGTCATCAGATGTCCGAAACATCAGAGAGGCATCTCGAACGGCTTGGCGCCAGCAGCTAAACAGCACAACTGATCGGTACGTATCCAGCACTCCACCCGGCCTCGACACGCGACCGTCCACAATGCCCACACGGAAGGAAAGCGCACCCCGTCGTAAATCAATAGTATTTGCTGCGCACGTCGGCGCTACTCGACCCCAAGACACGCAATAAATCCACGGCGCCAGTGTTCCTGTTCGATGCACTACACCACGGCGACCGGCAGCCCCGCTCCGACGGCGGATGGCACCTCACGCTTGTCTGGAATCGAGCCCGTATTCCCGGAATCGTCTGCGGCGACCGAGCAGATGCGCAGACGGCCGCGTCTCGTCGCGATTACGCCGTAGCCGGTTGGCACTAACATTTGCGCATGGTGGTCGGTCGAGTGTGACGGCCAGCACGCTCGAAGCCCGGATGCGCGAGATAGTCTGGTGCCGCGGCCACACGTCACGTGCGCTGTGCATGGTGTCATCGCCACACGGCCGGCCGCCGGCCAGACTGATCAATAACAAGAGCCGTGCCGGATTTCACGGCTGCAGTGGCTGGACCCGGGCGGACGGCGGCGAAGTGTTACTCCGAAGACGATTCGGATAGGTGGGGTGAGTCACCGTTCGCGGGAGGATTACGAAGATCTGTGAGTCCATACTGCGCAGCAATGCTACCCTGGACTATATATGTATTATATAGTCAGTTGTTGGACATCGGAATACCGCCTCCTGTGCGGCATATGATATAAGTACGGTTACACACTGGTGTCCTGCCTCAGGTGTGCTATGTTTACGGTTATAGTTGCCGTGCATCATGCGGGTGGGAGTATTTCCTCTGTGGAATGTCATTCTTCTCATAACGATTTCATATTGAGAAGTGATAACACACGCGGTGTGTAGTTGAGATCCTTTGAGATGACAGTGTAACACGTCCGTGAGATCTACCGAAATCTCAGTGACTCGCTGGTATCCATACAAGTACAGCAATCTAGTGTTTTTCGCCCAGTATTCCAAAGCACGGAACGTTGCCATCGTTTTGCTACATACGCACTGTAGCAGCATAGAGCCTGAATTTGAGAGTAGCAATCCCATCATTTCCCTTCCAGAATTTCAAAAATGGTTCGCTAGTTCTTTAGGTGTCAGAGCGTGTCCACTTGGAAAGCCATCTGGAAAACTGTTGCTTAGCTCGCCAAGTACACAAATAGAGTGAATAGTGTTAAACGCCTGAATGCACCTTTCAGTGTATCGATATAGATGGACACATCAGATGCATTCATATAAATTGATATATACATATATATTTACATATATATATATATATATATATATATATATATATATATATATATATATATACATATATATATACATATATATATATACATATATATATATATACATATCCATATATATATATATATATATATATATATATATATATATATATATATATATATATATATATATATATATGTGTGTGTGTGTGTGTGTGTGTGTGTGTGTGTGTGTGTGCTGTGTCTGTGTGTGTGTAGACGAGTGAGATTCCTCTGCAAGAGTACAAGTGCAGACTAGCGACAACTCGGTCAGAAGATAAAACAAAGTGCCCAGGCCTTTGATGGGGCAAGGCGCCGTCCTGTCCAGGGCGGTCCGTCTGGGATGTGATTCGGGTCGGCTGTCGACACTGACGACCTCTCGGCCACTGGTGCTGGTCGCCTATTGACGGCTTCTGAGTAAGGTTACATCCACGCCAAGCCTACTTGCAAACAGCATTCAAAGACAGTTAGGAGCTGTTGCGCCCATCAGACCCATTGATGGTCTTATCAATGCCAATTCCAGGAATGTGCATCGTATATTTATACATTGCAGCGCGTGTGCCCACATCTGAGGAGTTGAATGATGCAAGCACGCTTCACTGGTTTCCAAGACGTGCTCCATAAGCTACTTCCTATCAGTGCAAAATATATCTGACCGCGGAAAGATCATCCTACTGCCCCTCACCCCACACACCCACACCCAAAATGTACTTAAATGTAAAAGGACCGCATAAAAATACCCAGTTAATAGATGGGCACCGTAACCCCACTGTTGGCAAGACTTTGAGCTCTAATGATAAACTAATCAACCAACGCAGGTAGCAGATGAACAGTATGGCCCCGCCGCTTGTGTGATCATCAACCCAGCTAGCAGACACATCCAAATAGATGTTTATAAGGAGATCCAAGCTAAGGTGTTCCATTCCAATGACAATCAGAAAATAGTTTAAATACGCCGAAAGAATGGGTGAAGCCTTAAATACATCAGCTGGACCACGTTCGACTGCGTGTTTCGTGCTTCAAAATTCGGAGAATAACACGCCAAAGCACATGACCAGCACCAGCTCCAGCTGTTCCGTGATCCTTGCAGGAAAGCAGTCCAGCAAGCTCAGGCTGAGATTCAATTGACCGAGCTAGCATCTGCCATGTCAGCGAACTGAACTTACCGGTATTGCAAGAACACATAATAACACGACAGGGAATATGGTACAGTTGGGTAGTGGTTTGTGAAAGCAGGTTGGGGAACCTGGATTGCTGGCCTTTCTTTGGTCAAGTGTTGCATTTAGATAGCATGTTGTGCATGTTATACATGAGGGGACAGGGACTCGTACCGTCGCGATGCAGAACATTCTCTACCCCATGCAGTGGGGGTGAGCTAATTTTCCCCACCTCCCTACCAGCCAACTATTTATTTGAGCATGATAGCAAGATGCAACACGTCTTTCAGTTGATCTTCCATGTCCGGAGAAATAGGTCAATGTTGGGATATCGGTCAAATATCCGCATTCGATGCAGCTTTCAAACCTTGATTGTGAGGACAACATGCGACTTTGTGCCAGAATTGGTGACATGCAAACATGCAAACTGAAGACTTAGTCTAAGACAGGTGACAAGCGCAAAGGGCTGTGATCCAGTCAATGCAAATACATGGACATATATAATAAATTGTTTAAAAGGACAATTTCCCTACATTTGACATTCAGGAAATAGTAATGAGCGCCAACGTTTCAGGTTATATCTGAGTGATCTAAATTAATGTTAACTTATATCCTCGTTATCTGATATCAATGTTAACTTATATCCTCGTTATCTGATATCAATGTTAACTTATATCCTGGTTAACTTATGTCAATGTTAACTTGAATCGTCACATATTTTGCGAGATTGTACAAATGACTAGTAACAAAGATGTGTGCAATGAAACATGTCTATAATTTAGTCCTTAATTTGTCCAAGGGACACAGGTCAAGTCATATTTCAGTGTTACTTTTCATCATTTGCCTATGCAATCGCGTTTCATCTTTGGCTGTCGTATTTGTCGTAAGCCACTCTAATTGGCTTACGACAAATGTGCCAATGTACATATAAAAACCGTATTCAGACGAGGTAACGGACTGAGTTTGACTCGCCCTGACCTAGCTCCGGTGTCGTAAGAGCCAAGAACGCAATTTGTTTGGCATGGTGACAACGCAAATGACTTGCATTAAGGTGTGCCCCATTTCATAAGAATTGCATTAATGGTTCGGGAGTTACCTAAAAAATAACAGGGGTCAAATTGATCCCCTCTCCACCGCGCATATCCGGGGTGATATGTTTGTAATCAACAAAGGTTATGCCCAATCGAAAGTCACCAAGATGTGATGACCGCTAAGATAGTCCCATCGCATTATCCAAAACACCAAGCGCCAATAAATCACCGTGTACCTGCAGCCAGCCTGCTAATAAATGCCTGCTGAAGCTTGCATCCTGCTTGCTCCATGACGTACAAGTAACTCGTAGGATAACAGGAATTTACACCCTTGGGCAAGCACCTCCATTCTACCTCCCACAGCAAACGCTACCGAAGCAGTTTCTACCCAGGTTTCGGTTTGGCATTTTGGTGCTTCATCTTTACTTCGACAACGTCTGGCTTCTTTAATGGCTCGTGCAAAATTACCCGAATCCCAAACGCTCTGCCCGAAACGCCACTTCCTCTCCCCAGCCTGCTCCCCGAGCCTTCCACCACTCTGCCGAAGCTGACCGGGATGGTGCCCCTCCCACGCCGCCTCCCACGCGCACCGGCCGCGGCCGAGCGGCCATCGCCCGATGGAGACACATTGCAGGGTGGACCCGGCCGGGTGGAGACTGACACCTCGGGCGTCGACGCATACCCGCCGCCGCCGCGTGAGCAGTTTGGGCTGCGCCCGGCGCCATCCTCCGTCTGCGCGGGCGCCGCCGGATCTCTTCCCGGCAGATGCGGCGGTGAGTCACGCGCCAGCGGCCCACACGCACCAGGACCAACGGCCCCATACACACCAGAGGCCCACTCACACCAGCTGCCCGTGCACCGAGGGGGTCAGGCTAGCGGAGCACACACACACCAGCTGCCCGTGCACCGAGGGGGTCAGGCTAGCGGAGGTACACACACACCAGCTGGCCGTACACCGAGGGGTCACAGCAGCTGCCCACACACATCAGCTGCCCGTGCACCGAGGGGTCACACCAGCGGCCCACACGCACCAGGGCCAACGGCCCCATACACACCAGAGGCCCACTCACACCAGCTGCCCGTGCACCGAGGGGGTCAGGCTAGCGGAGCACACACACACCAGCTGCCCGTGCACCGAGGGGGTCAGGCTAGCGGAGTACACACACACCAGCTGGCCGTACACCGAGGGGGTCACAGCAGCTGCCCACACACATCAGCTGCCCGTGCACCGAGGGGTCACACCAGCGGCCCACACGCACCAGGGCCAACGGCCCCATACACACCAGCTGCCCGTGCACCGAGGGGGTCACAGCAGCTGCCCACACACATCAGCTGCCCGTGCACCGAGGGGTCACACCAGCGGCCCACACGCACCAGGACCAACGGCTCCACACACACCAGCTGCCCGTGCACCGAGGGGGTCACAGCAGCTGCCCACACACACCAGCTGCCCGTGCACCGAGGGGTCACACCAGCGGCCCACACGCACCAGGGCCAACGGCCCCATACACACCAGCTGCCCGTGCACCGAGGGGTCACACCAGCTGCCCACACACACCAGCTGCCCGTGCACCGAGGGGGTCAGGCTAGCGGAGCACACACACACCAGGACCAACGGCCCCATACACACCAGAGACCCACTCACACCAGCTGCCCGTGCACCGAGGGGGTCAGGCTAGCGGAGCACACACACACCAGGACCAACGGCCCCATACACACCAGAGGCCCACTCACACCAGCTGCCCGTGCACCGAGGGGGTCACACCAGCTGCCCACACACATCAGCTGCCCGTGCACTGAGGGGTCAGGCCAGCGGCCTAAACACACCAGGACCAACGGCCCCACACACACCAGAGGCCCACACACACCAGCTGCCCGTGCACCGAGGGGGTCACATCAGCGGCCCCACACACACCAGCTGCCCGTTCACCGAGGGGGTCAGGCTAGCGGAGCACACACACACCAGCTGGCCGTACACCGATGGGTCACACCAGCGGCCTACACACACCAGGGCCGACGGCCCCACCACACACCAGCTGCCCGTGCACCGAGGGGTCACACCAGCTGCCCACACACATCAGCTGCCCGTGCACTGAGGGGGTCACACCAGCGGCCTGCACACACCAGGGCCAACGACCCCACACACACCAGCTGCCTGTGCACCGAGGGGATCACGCCAGCGGCCCACACACCAGGGCCAACGACCCCACACACACCAGCTGCCCGTGGACCGAGGGGTCACACCAGCGGCCTACACACACCAGGGCCAACGGCCCTACACACACTAGCTGCCTGTGCACCGAGAGGGTCAGGCCAGCGGAGCACACACACACCAGCTGCCCGTGCACCGAGGGGATTACGTCAGCAGCCCACACACACCAGGTCCAACGGCCCCACACTCACCAGAGGCCCACTCACACCAGCTGCCCGTGCACCGAGGGGATTACGTCAGCAGCCCACACACACCAGGTCCAACGGCCCCACACTCACCAGAGGCCCACTCACACCAGCTGCCCGTGCACTGAGGAGGACACGCCAGCAGCCCACACACACCAGGGCCAACGGCTCCACACACACCAGCTGCCCGTGTACCGAGGGGGTCAGGCCAGCGGCCCACACACACCAGCTGCACGTGGACCGAGGGGGTCAGGGCAGCTGCCCACACACACCAGGGCCAGCGACCCACACACACCAGCTGCACGTGGGCCGAGGGGTCTCACCAGCGGCCTATGCACACCAGCTTCCCGTGCGCCGAGGGGGTCAGGCCAGCTGCCCACACACACCAGCTTCCCGTGGATCGAAGGGGTCAGGCCAGCTGCCCGTGCGCCGAGGGGGTCAGGCCAGCTGCCCGTGCGCCGAGGGGGTCAGGCCAGCTGCCCACACACACCAGGGCCAGCGGCCCGCACACACCAGCTGCCCGTGCGCCCAGGGGGTCAGGCCAGCTGCCCGTGCGCCGAGGGGGTCAGGCCAGCTGCCCATGTACCGAGGGGGTCAGGCCAGCTGCCCATGTACCGAGGGGGTCAGGCCAGCTGCCCATGTACCGAGGGGGTCAGGCCAGCTGCCCGTGCGCCGAGGGGGCTCGGCGTCGCGCACGTCATTGGCGGCCTTCTAATCGGCTGCCGACAGACGGGTCTCATGCGGAGTCGCATAAGGCAAACATCACGTTTGAAGCGCACACTTTGTGTTGGAGCTCCTAAAATGATTTCACGCAGCAGACTGACCGAGGGATGGCGGGTGCTTGACGTGGGCCAAGTGAGGTATGCATTTAGCCAGATTCCTTCATAATTTAAATCCTAAGTTACTCATACCGGGTTAAATGATAACCAATGAACCTTGAAGATAGCATGTGAGGTTACCGTAACCTGGCAGCTGTGATAACCTGAGCTGTGATATCATAAGAGGAAAAACTGTGCGCTGTTTTTCGCCGAATTCGCTAATTGTCCGTAAACAAAAACAATTATTATCAGCAAATGGCCAACATCGGGTGAGTTAGTGAGATGAACCCTTCAGGAAGCCTGTGTAAATAAATCATACTTTCCAAAAGCATTATTAGTCACTTTCCTAGTGTGATCTCAGGTGACCCATTGCGACCGAAATGTTTAACCTGGATCAGTTTAAACACTAAAACCGGCTGTAACAATTTGCACGTCGTTAGGATTCCATGATACTCTGGAATACTATGCAAACTACAAAACGCATATTTACATTAATTTTGGATGGATAATTATTAAGCTTCAACATTCTCAATGTTACGAAAGCCTGACTTGTGCTTTTAAGCTGACCTAGGAGGTTAACTAGCAACCCCAAGTATAAGGATACGGTGTCCATCGTCAGCCCTCGGCCGATACAACGTGCTGGGTTTTTGTTTTGTGTCGCCAACACTCTTCGTTGGGAAACGTTAGGAGGTTACACCTTGCCTCCTTACTAGGTAGGGTGGCAAATAGCGTGCACGGACGACGGGTAAGTCAATGCCATCGGCACTGGCCGAGGTGTGCTATCTTTCGCGACGTTGCTTAGTAATTGACTTGAGCAACATGATCGTGTTTCGATTTTTGCATGCGACCTTCAACCGTTGTCTGTGTACGCTTATAATCGCATGGCTGCTCATTTATTCCGCTGCAGTCACTGAATGAATTCGCAAATTACCACTATAATTCCTCAGCTGTACTGCGCTGACGTGAACTTCAATATCTTGCCCTGCATTCAGCTTGCTCATGCATCTGATTTATCCCTGAGAAATTCATGCTTTTTAGTGAACACATATATCCCATATAATTTGTAACCAAACTCAGGTGTCCGGTGTCACTGTCGTCTGACAGAAACAGGTGGCACCCGACCAGCATACAGTAGCAACAGCTCAAGTACCGCTCGCGTACAGCACCCGTAACCGGCACTACCGCATCAGCTGTGGCCAGCGCTACTCGAATACCGCAATGGGAAGCACCACTGCTACAGCATCTCTAGCCAGCATTGCTTGCATGCAGCACCCGCAACCGGCTCTGCTACAGCGTATGTAGCCAGTACTACTCGTATGTAGCACCCGTAACTAGCACTGCTACGGCACCTGTAGCCAGCACTACCCACATACAACACCCGTAACCAGCACTGCTACAGCACCTGTTGTCACTACTACTCGTATACAGCACCCGCAACCAGCCTTGCTTCAGGCTCGAGGCTCGAGTGCACCCCTCCCCCTTCACATGTCGACGAATTTTTCAGCCGACGGCGCCTCTGCAAAGGTTCCCAGTTCATCCCCTGCTCCATTCCCCATCGTCTAGAAAATATTTCCTCAAAATCCTGAAAAAAATGATTATCCTTCAGAAAAGTGTTGCCCTCACACGAAAAAAAAAATCCCTGGATCCGATCTTTCATGTGCACATAGTCCAGCAGCACTGTTAGTATTCACGCATACCATAAACACAGAATGCTCATGTTTTCTGTAAAATCTATCCATTGAGTAATCGGCCATGTTTGACGATTGCACTTCACTTTGGCCATGAAATCGGACTGATTGCCGCATTGTGTATCAGGAAGCCACTCGTCTCACCAGAACCGGACAATTTCCTCTTAAACTTAATGTCCGTAGCGAGTCGCTTATTGGTGGCCCTTTCTCAGAACATCCCACAGTTAGCTGTGCCACCACGTGTTCTCGGTAGGAATCCCCAGCCCTTAAGCCACACACGAATCAACCGCATGCATTCACGGTCACTGGCGTACTTTGCAGTTGCTGGGCACAGCACAAAGCAGCCGGCGGGTTATTGGTGGGGTCAGAACGGCGAGACATGCCGCTCCCATTCCCGGCTTCGGCGAAGCGGAAAGCTCAACCGAGGGTTCCGCTGGAAGGCGAGACTTCAATGCGTTAGCATGGGCGGCGCATGGGCGGTAGTCAAGCGTGTAATGAACTGTAGCCAGTGCGAGGCGCCATGGAGGGGGCTGAGGGCTGGGAGAGTGACAGCGAGAGGCGGCACGTCGGGCAGGATTGCCGCAAGCGCAGGATCTGACATCATATAACAACAGAAAACCTACGGATCGACCGCAGCAGCGCTCTGGCGACATCCCGTGAAGATCTTATAACGCACCTTATTTCGTCCATTCTTCGCGGATGTGAATTTCGGAAAGAAGCAAAACCCATGTAAATGATTTTGCACAAATAGTGAAACATTAAACGCATGTTCCATGTTCAGCAGACGAATGAGATCACAGAAATAGCGCCTTCAATATCAGCACATGTCCCGAGGAAAACGATTTATTGGAGATTGCGTTTCATTCTTGACGAAATATTGTCCATATTTCCTACCATAGTGACGCATTGACGACGGGGAATCAAGTAATTGTACTGATTTGTTACATTAGTCTAGGTGTCACGCCGTGTCACGGTCCGTTCTGTTCCACAACATTCACCTGAGATCGAGCCGCTTACAGCCATTCAACGCGACACCCTCCAACGAACTGACGCTATCCACACTGGCCTTGGTCTTGGGACACGCAGGTCACGAGATATGACACCATGTCCTATGACACCATGTCCGGCATCTATTGGTGGCCGGCCGGCCGCCAGTAGATGCCGTTTGTCCATCAGCAGGTGCCGACCAAACCGGAACAGTCTAAACTCCGCCGTAAGTTATTTTTTCTGAAGAAGCGTGAACTTGGCAGAAAATACGGCGATAAAACCTATGAAAAGTAAAATTGAAAAGACTTGGCCCGATACTGAGCGCAGTTTCCATCATACTCGGTAGAAAGGGACTTGAAGCGCTGTGCAAAATGGAACATACGAGCCTTTGAAAGCCGGATGGCCGGCATGAGTTGGGTTGGACTGCTTGGATGAGCTTGTGCCGTGTATCCACTGCACTAGCCTTGCCAGAGCATCGCATTCGCCTCCGCTCTTGAGTAATATAATGGGCTTATTGCGGTTTCTCTCAACCTGCATAACGAAAACATCTATTTCCCAACTTAACACCGTACTATTACTTCGTTTTATCATTTATGTTAATTCAGAAGAACTCTGGAGGGGATGGAGTGCTTCACCATGTTGCACTCTATTGGATTACATCAGAAAACAAAATGAGGTAGCAGCCTAGTGCAAGTCGATGTGTGTTTTTAGGACCATTAACGGAAATAAACGGAAATAACGGAAATAAAACATTGAAGTACCAGTGCATATTTATCCGTGCTGGGTGGCTACCGCAGTGAATGAACAGTCAAATGGATCATTGAGCACAACCTCATCAGTTCTGAATGTATACCATTGCGGCAAGAAATAAGCATGAAAATAATTATTAGGTTAATAGCTGCCTTTGAACAGGAACATCACGGGCGATTAGTTTACAAAGCCATGCATGAAACGCCACTCATTTAAAGACATTCGACGAACGCAAAATGAAGTCACAGATGCATGAGCCGGTAAGCATGCTATTATCAATCCACTCACTTCAAATCTGTCGCAAAGCTCGTCACCTGGAAGAATGAAAGAATGACTCCGTGAAATGTGTCGGGCGAAATGTTTTCGCAGAAATGCCATGCTCCAAAGAAGTTGATATTCAGCTAGTTTATCTTATGGCTGCGGCTTCATTAATCTGCGATCGGTGTTATTGTATCAATCGGTAATCCTGTTACGGAAAGGAATAGCATCTCCATTCGCATTTCGGACTTACTGACACACCTAATGTCCTATATCAAATAGCTGACAATTTTCAGGAGATATTGTCCCTGTGCATCTACCCTCCATTATGACGTAAGAAGTAAACTGACGTACATTGATAAAACAGCTGGCTTAAATGACCGAACATGCTTGTAATTGTTTACCCGAATTAAACTGAGACACCAAGTTATGCAAGTCATCTTTAGCAATGCTGAGCGATAAGGTTTACCATTTTAGTGGGTGCATGTGGCGGAGGTGTTTTATGGGGATGAGTGTTAGCCAAGGGTTCCACAATAGGCAATGCTGTTAGCGTACCACGAAGTTGGTGGGTTCCATCGACCCAATCGCAATCGCAATTGCAGTTCCGTTTGGATTTTGCTCTGTACTAAATGTCTTACCAATACTGTTCACAGTGTCATCGTACTTAAAGGTAAGCAATAACTTCACAGTAAATAGTTATCGATCAGCTAATGTAATGGCTAGTTAGGTGCAAAAAAGTCGTACAGCCATAAAAGCTGAATAAGACACACAGTCGCCCATCTGTGCTAAGCAGATATAGGGAAGTACTACACGACTTAATAAAATAAGCATCAAAGCGCCCTAATCAATGCAATATATACTGAGTTGTAAATGAACTACTTACGACAACATTTTTTTCTTCCCTGTCCTCTCGATCGAATGAAACAGAAGCAAATATGAACCGTCATGGCACTCACCTACCCCATCATCGTGAGAGTCTTGACGATATGTGTTGCCTAGGTGAAAGCGTTTTACATTGTTTTATGTTCGTAATTATCCTGAATCACTTACCTTACACCCGCGAAGTGTTTATGTTGACGCGCCCATATTGTGATGATCTAAAGTGACCAGCCTTAGCCCACACCCACTCCCAATTCTTTAACTGGCATCCTTCCCTGCATTTAATTAATAATGCGCGGAAAATATATTCCAGTAGCCAGCATTGGGACATGTATATTACGTGTACTACCGCGATGTACTTTCTAGACGATGTAGTGCTTGGGCTATTCAAGGCTGGTGCGTCAATTTGCACATGTTCATGAAGAATATGGCGTCACGTCCTAGGACAGTTGCTATGGATACTTTTAATGAGACCATTTCGTCCTAAATGGTCGATTTTCTCTCATACCTATTTTTTAGATTGGACTTGTGACCCTACTGAGTTGGTTTCTCAAAGGTGCAGATCCTCATAGCTAAAGCAGGCATAGCCCGTTATTTCACTCACTCTCATAAGATATGGGTCGAGTCATTTGTGCACATGCAGAGAATAGCACTTCGCGTGCCGCTCGTCGATAACGGTGGCGCGATGCGGGCACAGCCCTCTTACCGCGATTGTTGCGGCGAAGTGTCGCTGTCGTGGCCAGACGAGTGACTCGTCCCGACCGCAGCCTCTTCAACGACGCGCTCGTCGGCCGCCCGAGGGGATCTTCTTAAGAACGGCGCACGCCAAGTACCACGCCGGTCCGTACGGCACGTGGTGACCTGCGGGGAGTCTCAGAGCACCGGCACGTACCACGCCGGTCCGTACGGCACGTGGCGTCCTGCGGGGAGTCTCAGAGCACCGGCACGTACCACGCCGGTCCGTACGGCACGTGGCGTCCTGCGGGAGTCTCAGAGCACCGGCACGTACCACGCCGGTCCGTACGGCACGTGGCGTCCCGCGGGGAGTCTCAGAGCACCGGCACGTACCACGCCGGTCCGTACGGCACGTGGTGTCCTGCGGGGAGTCTCAGAGCACCGGCACGTGCCGGGTGCCGCTCGTATCTGCGCGCCGCTCTCGGACGTGAGGTCGACGGCTGCGCCGGATCACGACGGCGCGGCTGTTCGTGACCGCGACCGTGGCCTGACGGACTGCCCGTCGCACGGATGATTGTCACGTGACGTCACGCAGGCGACTGCGGCGCCGCTGCTGTCACGGCCCGGCCCGTGTCGGAGACGCTGCTGCCACAGCCGCGCCTGGGTCGGCCGCGCCGTCGGTCACGCCAGCGGTCGTCGGGCACGTGCAGTGAGTCGGCTACAGCGCCGGCCGTGTCGGTCACACACTGGCCACAGCGGTCACTGTCGCCGTCGCCTGCGCCGGCGACATTCGGAGCGGCCTCGACCTGTCGCAGGCGACGTCACGGAGGCGGCGTGTCCGCCGAGTCGCCGCCGGCTCGACTCGGCTCGACGCGGCGCCGCCGGACAGCGGTCGCCGCCGTCCGTCTGATCGATGAGTCGACTGTAGTGGACTCTGAGCTGGTGCTGAGCCAGCGTCCGGCCGTCGGCACAGCAGCGGCGGCCCGATCGTCCGCGATCGCCGGCCGCTCTCGCCGGTCGCTGGTCGGGGTCGCTCGTCGCCCCGACGACGATCGCGTCGACCGGCGGCGTGTCGGCGGCGAGTCGGTCGCGTGCGCGTGCACGCTGCGATCTGCGTGCGGTCGACTCTGCCCGGCGGCGGTCGGTCGACCTGTGCCGCGACCGAGTGCGTGCCGGTCGGGTCGGGTCGGGTCGGGTCGGGTCAGGTCGGGTCGGGTCGGGTCGGGTCGGGTCAGGTCAGGTCGGGTCGGGTCGGGTCGGGTCAGGTCAGGTCGGGTCGGGTCGGGGTCGACAGACGTCGCAGCAGTGGCGGCTGACGGAGCGGCTCGGGCCACTGCTGGGCTTGGTCGGGGCAGCGCAGGTCCCGGTTGTGGTCGGTCGACGCAGCTCAGGTCACCGCTGTGGTCGGTCGACGCGGCTCGGGTCACCACCAGCACCAGCTTCGTCCAGTCGGCCTGGCCGGCGGGCCTCGTCTGACCAGGGCGCCGCCGACCCATTCGGGCCAGCCGTCTGGATGTCTGACGTCATGTGGGCCGAGCAGCACCGCCTCCCCACCCCCGCCCCGTCCTCGGGCCCCGCCGGACTCCCCTGCGACTGCCCTAAACGTGCGACTCTGGGCCTCATAGACAGCTGGGAGGCAACCTGACTGGGACCTTCGGACAATCTGGATAGAACAAAAACGCCAAGTCGTGTGCGAGAAGCTGGTCGTCGCCGATGAAGCTGTCAGTTGAGCAGCCGCGGAACCGTCTGTTTGAGTGTTCTGTAGCACAAGATCACATGTCCATTCCTGGGATGACTTTGACACACGGTGCGGCAGAAAAGTTAATGTTTGCACTTTCTGCTTTTCTTATCGTCGCGGTGCACCTGTTGCACCGCGTCTTGGCAAAACATGGTGCATAAAGATGATGCAATACAATGATGAGCTTGCTTTGATAATCAAATTAGATGATGGATATGGGTCAAGATATACAATTTAACTAGTCGACGAAGAAGCCTGGAAGTGGAATGAGACATATATCCATAGTAGGATGGAGATGCTTTCTCAGCACCGGTGTACTATGAAAATAGTCGGTAGTTCTCAAGCAACTAAGCGTGTCACTACGCAAGTAGTCGGTAGTTCTCAGCAACCGTGATGGCCTGACCGTGCTGTGAATATAATATACGGCCAAGAAACTACGTATGTCCCAGTTTTAACACGCACGCTGGAGGGAGGGGCGAAATCCGCTCACCCCTCTGGTTTTTCGTAGATAACTCCAGATTTTACCGGCTGATATGCGCCATTGTTTGTGTACCTGGCATTAATGACCGGCGCGTTGTTTGAAGTAAGGAAAATGAAAATCGACCGAAAGTTTTTCGAGTTAGGGGTCGCTAAAGTCAAAATAAATTATCAACGCCAGATCACAAATATCGTCGCTGATGCGCTTCCCGTATATTAGCAAAAAGGAAGTGTTCTTGGCAAAACTAGCGACTTGTTTGATATACATTGTCATGCTACATTGCTTCAGAGTCATGTCAAGTCACTGAGGTCAATTCAGGTCAAGTTCATAACAGGTTAACACACGCCCTAGAGGGGGTGTGGCGAAATCCGCCAATCCTTCCGATTTTTCGTACATAACTACATATTGTACCGGACGATATACGACAAATTTTTCGCGTACCTGCTTAGAAATGACCGACACATTGCTTAAAGGAAGAAAAGTGGAAATCGGCCAAGGAGTTTTCAATTTAGGGGCTGTTAAAGTAAAAACAATTCGCAGCGCCAGACCACAAAAATCGGCGCTGATGCGCCTCCCGTATATTGGCAATTGGGAAGTGTTCTTGACAACACTAGCGACTTGGTTGATGCATATTGTTATGCTATATAATTTAAAAGTCATGTTAGGTCGCCGAGGTCAAGTCAGGTCAAGTTCATGATAGGCTAAGGGAACCAAACTTGGTCAACTGGAATGTGTTATAAATGCAAATGACTGTCATGCGATTGATGTCACTTTACATGTTACTCCCTATACATCCCGAAATCTACTGTTTGTCATTGTGTGCCTAAGCATTTCCATACTTTATTCATGTATTTCACTCCTTTATTTGCTAAGCCGATTGTGCCGAGCCGCCCAACGGAGCAGTCGGGATGGGAGCCCGGTTCCGGTAACTGGAGCAGATAATGACCTAATAAAGTGCTCCTATATAGGTGACCTGAGGTCAAATGGCGGATCTGACATCTGTATTGCATCATTAGTAATGTCGAAAACATTATTAATGCCAATTTTGGAGCATTTAAACACAACCACAGCGATCCATAACAATAACAAGCCAAGCCACGCAAAACCAGAAAATTTTGCTATTTTGACCTCATCTGACCTTGAAGATATTGACCTAAGGTCATGAACGTTGCACACAATTGAGATCACTATCGTACCCATCCATCCTGTGAATTTCGATGCTCTAGCCTTCATAGGAGCTGAGATCTTAGAGGGGGGGGCTGAATCCGCCCCCCCTCCAGTGCGCATTATTTTCAGAGGCCCTCCAGGGTGCGTGTTAAGGGCTATCACGAATTTAAGATTCAGGGCACATTTCCTATTTTCCACAAAATAACATACGATGAAAGGTGCAAAGATGCTCAAGCAACTGAGCATGTCTGCAATGCGCTGACCGCGCTGTGAATAGAATGAATGCCCAATGAACCACAAATGTCCGCGCTCTCAGGGCCATGACGAATCGAAACGTTCAGTTTTTCTACAAAATAGCATAAGGAAAGATGCATTCGAACAGCCTTGAGGTGCACCACCTGGAAATTCCTCGCGTTGTGGGGTTTGCTTCAATATTTTAAATTATACGTTGTTGGCAGTGTTGGCTTGGCTCGGTTATGATGGGCAGTGTTTCGGAAGCTATTGGCGGCGCCAGAACGCCACCATTCACACCAACACCAGCACGAACACCATCTACATATATAAACACCAGCACGAACACCACACGCACACACCGACACCGCACGAATACCATCTGCATACACCAACACCGGAACAAACGCATCTACATGCGCTAACACCAACCAAAACGACACCCACGTGCACCAGCACCAGCGCAATCACCAGCCACATACACCAATGCCAGCTCAAATACCACCCACGTACACCAACGGCAGTCCAAACACCACCTGCAGACATAAGCACCAATCCGATCACCAGCCGCATGCGAGCCAACACCCGCGCATATAGGTCGCGAATTCAGAAGTAGCGGATATATTATCGCTACTCGGATTACTGCACATGATGATGCAACTGGAATATACTTCGTGATAAATAGGCAGTTTCGGGGAGAAGCACTGCAATCGTACATAAGAACACAATCAATGACGCATGGTGCCATGGACATCTTCCTCCTTAGCATGCCATCATAGCGTCTGCCACGCCAGGGCAACATTTCCGTCCAATGATTTTGGACAGATCGGCTTATCTGCTTTGATATAAGCTGAAGTGCCCAGCTCCACTTTTCTCTCCTAATCCATCCTAGCGTGACTTCAATTTTAACACCTCCGGTGGAGCCCTGATAAACCGGCCCAGGTTAAACACCCAGAGGGGTGTCTTGAACGAAAATCAGGCGTCAAATTCCATGTCCACTACGCCCAATTGGGATGTACAGAATTGTGACACCCTTGAAAGGTGAAAATAATTCGCATCCGTGGTTCCGGTTATTACAGCTAAGACCCTTTAACATGCTTCCTGGAGCGCCTGTGAAAATTGCGCGCACTGAAAGAAAATTACGCGCACTGAAAATTACACGGATTCCGTATCCCCAAAAGATCTCAGCTTCTACTACAGCTAGTGCAACCAATTTTCAGGGTGGGTGGGTATTCTGATGAAATATATTTCGTGCAAATTCCATGACATTATGCTAATATCTTCAACGACAAATGTGGTCACATATGTCAAAATTTGCTTTGTGTGGCTTGGCTTGTCACTGTTATAGATCGCTGTGATTGTGTTTAGATGCTCCAAAAATGGCATCAATGATGTTTTGGACATTACAAGTGATAAAATGCAGATACGAGACCCGGCACTTGACCTCTTATCACCTATATAGCAGCACATTATAGGACATTACCTACTCCAGTTACCGGAACCGCGCCGCCCGCCCGACTGCTCCGTCGAGCGGCTTGGCGCAATCTGCTTCGCAAAGAAAGTAGTGAAGTACATGAATAATGTATGGAAACGCTTAGGTATGAAATGACAAACAGCAGTTTTCAGAATGTGTAGGGAGCAAGATGCAGAAGTGACATCAATCGCATGACAATCATTTGCATTTATGACAACTTTCCAGTTGTCATAAAAGACCACAAAAATCGGCGCATCAGCGCCGATTATTGTGGTCCGGCGCATGAAATTTTTTTGGACTTTAGCGACCTCTAACTCGAAAAAAAAATCGACCAATTTTCGTTTTTCTTGCCTTAAATAACGCGCCGGTCATTTCTAAGCAGGTATGCGAACAATGACTTCTAGCGCCCGGTAAAATCTGGGGTTATTTACGAAAAACCGGAGGGGTGGGGAAACTTGCCCCCAACCTCCAGTACGCATGCTAACACGCGCCCTGCAGGGGGGCGAAATCCGCCCACCCCTTCGGTTTTTCGTAGATAACTCCAGATTTTACCGGCTGATGTGCGCCATTGTTTGTGTACCTACATAGAAATGACCGGTGTGTTGTTTAAAGTAAGAAAAACGAAAATCGACCGAAAATTGTTCGAGTTAGTGGTTGTTAAATTCAAAATATTTTATCAGCGCCACACCACAAATATCGGCGCTGATGCGGTCCCCGTATATTGGCAGAAAGGAAGTGCTCTTAGTACCACTAGCGACTTATTTGCCATATATTATTATGCTATATTGTCTCAAGGTCATGTCAGGTCAAGGAGGTCAAGTCAGGTCAAGTTCATGGCAGGCTAATGGAACCAGACTTGGTCAACTGGAATGTTGTCATGAATGCAAATGACTGTCATGAGATTGATGTCATCTTGCATGCTACTCCCTACGCATCCGGAGATCTACTCCTTGTCCTTGTGTGCCTAAACGTTTCCATAGTTTATTCATGTATTTCACTCCTTTTTTTGCCAAGCCGCCTAACGGAGCAGTCGGGTGGGCAGCATGGTTCGATAACTGGAGCAGGTAATGGCCTGATAAAGTGCTCCTACATAGGTGACCTGAGGTCAAATGGCGAATCTGGCATCTGTATGCCATCATTAGTAATGTCCAAAGTATCAGTCATGTAAATTTCGAGCATTTAAACACAATCACAGTGATCCATGACAATGAAACCAACCCGCCAAAACTAATTGCTGATGTTGTATGTTGTTGAATGTTGAAATGTTGAAATTTTACCGCATTTGACCTAAGATTTAACCTAAGGTCATGAAATAGAGAGTTGCAAGCAATATAGTTCACTATCGTGCTCATCCTCCTTGCGAATTTTGTTGCTCTAGCCTTAATAGGAGCCGAGGTCTTAGGGGGAATCCGCCCCCCAACCCTTCCAGTGCGCGTAATTTTCAGAGGCCCTCCAGGGCGTGTGTTAACACGCGTCCTGTATTTAATGTTAGATAGATGTTAGCGGTCAATATACGCTCTTTTTGCATACATGCTTAGAAATGACCAGTGCGTTGTTTAAAGTAAAAAAGGAAATTGAACGACATTTTTCGAGTTAGGGGCCTTTAAATTACAAAAAAAAATACCACCAGACCGCAAAAAATCGGCGCTGATGCGCTTCCAGTGTATTAGCAAAAGGGAAGTGTCCTTGGCAACACTCGCGACTGGTTCCATGTATATTGTTATGCTATATAGTTTCAAGATCATGTTAGATCACCAATGTCAAGTCAGGTCAAGTTCATGACAAGTTAATGGAACCAAACTTGGTCAACTGGAATGTTGTCATAACGTTAAGCTTCAGACGCAATGTTAATGCGGACATCAAGGGGACCCCGTAAAGAAAGAAAACAGGTAGGTTCCTGATGCCATTTAAGAACTCTGAAGCATGCGCACGCGACAAGCGCGCGCGGATGTTCATTAGTGTGTGCGCGAAAAATATAGTTCCAACTTATGAGACTCTGTCTCCGTAAAATATGATGCGAATTACATGTATGAAAGCTAGTTTGCCTTCAGACGTCAATTCCATTGCCATTTACAGTGATAAATTGCATATATTGTTATTTTGTGCATTGCATTCTGAAACTTCCACCATAGACAGCCTGACGCTGGCGGCGATGCTGGCGGCCCCCGGCCCGTCCCCGACCGCCCGCTGCCATTCATAAATGGTGGGGCGCAAACCAAATGTTAACCAGTCCCGTCTCGGAGGGGTCTTCAACCGCCCCCTCAGGTTTTTCACGGATGGCGGACGAACGGCGCAGGGCAGCGCGCCCAAATTTGGCATACCTTTTCCCACATCAATTGGATATGCTGATTCAAAATGTCTAGGTCAGGTCATCTCGGGTCAACGAGTTATTCAAGGTCAAGTGAGGTGAACTCCAAAAATGTCCAGCCAGTCGTCACGCTTTAACGGATACAGCTATTTTAATTAAACTTTCAGCGTTTGCTTATCTTTACGGATGCAACAAAACGTACGAGTTGAATTTTCTTTTTCGTTTTTTACTACATATAAACTTTGCGTATTCGCCATATTGCAGTTCAAACACAGGATTCTGGCTAAAGTAAGCATTTTTATTTGGGCATGTTGACTTCCAACAACGTTTTTTTCAGCCTGCTCTACCTATTGGAAAAGGAAAATTAAAGAAAACTTGAAAACTCAAAATTATGAAATTTCAAAAAACAATTTATTTTTATTTTTTTGGGGCCAAAGAAAATTATAGCACTGGTCGATTTCGCTGTCCTTTTCTCATTCCAAATAAATTTTGTTTTTTCATATATCCCCAAAAATGAACTCCCCAGAGTCCAAAACATAATGTAAGTCTTGAAATGTCGTGAAAATCTATCCCCTCTGGTGAAGTCACTTTTAGGTGATTTCTTTGAGGGCTGGACCCGCACCCTACTCGTCGAGCGCTCTTTCGTTTTCGTGCGATGCTTAGCTTGGATTTTAGAGGGGTCTTCGACCCCCCCCCCCCCGAGACGGGGTGTGAGGATTTGACCGGAAAGACGGCGCGGGTTAATGGGCCCCAACGCCAAAATAGCAGGTAGATTTTCAGTTTTGAAACACTAGGCGATGTGCCTGGCTTGAGTTCTGCCACTAGTACATTGGCGGCCGACAGGTTTTCTCGAAATTGTCTAAGAATATTGCGCTTATGGGCGTTGAATGGAAAGAATACATCTACAATCGTTACCTTCTCATATACCATTTTGTCGTGGCAGAGCCGATGCTGCTTAGTATTGTTGAAGGGTGGGACTTTACGTTACTTTTTGTCATGCAACCCCTCGGCGGCCCTCTGGATCCTCTGGGCAGCAACTGTCGGCGCTTGACGTGCATCAAACCATGCCAGAACCTCAAAAATTTCGGACAGCTTCATGTCAAAAGGTAAAAAAATGACACGTTTAGATATCTATAAAAGTAGTCGGGTGTGACATCAGAAGGCAGCTTATTCTATGGCGGTTTATTTGAGACCATTGGAAATTTATTCGCTAAAGTAGACATCTGATAGACAAATAAAAGTAATACAATGTGATAATTTGAGACAGAAATCGTGGAGTTAAATGCAAAAATGACCGGGTTAAGTATTTATAAAAATGGTCAAGTATGGCATCATAAGGTAGCTGATTTTATGCCAGTTTAGTTGGGACCACTGGAAATTAATTCAGGCATGTAGAACATCCATTATTCAATTTGAAGGAGTAGAATGTGATACTTTCAAACACAAATCTTTGAATTGAGTGCAAAAATGACAGGGTTAAATATGCATAAAGGTGGTCGAGTATGGCATCAAAAGACAGCTGATTTTATGCCGGATTATTTAAGACCATTGGCTATTAATTCGGTAATGAAGAACATCTGATATACCATTTAATGTAGTACGATGTGATAATTTGTAACACAAATTCTGGAATTGAGTGCAAAAGTGACAGGATTAAACCCGTGAGACAAATGTAGACCCTCAATATACCAGGAGGTGCTGAGTTTACTCAACATCAAAAGTAGCGTTAGGATCATGCTATATTACTCAGCGTTTCGGCCAGGGGCCATCATCAGGAGTCACTCTCACTCATCACTCCTGATGTCACTCAGGAGTGACATCAGTCACCCAGGAGTCACCTCATCACTCAGGAGTCACCTCATCACTCAGGAGTCACTCATCACTCCTGATGCTGTCCCCTGGCCGAAACGTTGAGTAATATAGCATGATCCCTAACGCTACTTTGATGTTGAGTAAACCCAGCACCTCCTGGTATATTGAGGGTCGTACATTTCGTCTCACGCAATGTCTAAAACCCAGGAGCATCTAAGAGCCATTCTTCGTTGTATTAAACAATGGTTTAAACCTTCATGGGAGTTATTCAAGATGATATAAAAATGTAGCACGCTCGATTTTAGCTTCGTTAAGAACATTGAAAATTGTCAGCACATCACATGCATTTATCGCATGACGCGCATTTATCGCAAGATTTTGGGGGTCAATATCTTGCGATTCCTGTAACGCAAAATCGCAGGGAAATATTTTTATAAAACTTGCATTTATCGCATTTATCGCAAATTTGACGCGCATTGGAAATCACCTGCACCTTCCCTAGAAACTAGAATACAGCATTAATCAGACCCAACCCACTCTGGTGGTGTTCTTCCACAAAGCCACCACCAGAGGCGCCACCGGTATTATGTCCGCTCATGACGCCTAACGAATGCAAATGACTGTTATGCGATTGATGGCACCTTGCATATTACTCCCTACACATCCTGAAAACTGCTGTTTGCCATTGTTGTTCGAGTAGTCGGGTGGACAGGTTTTGGTAACTGGAGCAGGTAATGACCTGACAAAGTGTTGTTATATAGGTGATCAGAGGTCAAATGGGGAGTCTAACATCTGTACTGCATCATTAGTAATCACTGATGTCCATTTTGAAGCACTTAAATACAATCACAACGATACATAACAATGACAAGCTAAGCCACGCAAAACAAGAGCATTTTCACATTTTGAACTCCTTTGACCACGAAGATATTGACCTAAGGTCATACACTTTGCACAAAAGAGAGGTCACTATCGTACCAATCCACCCTGCGCATTTCGTTGCTCCAGCTTTGATAGGAGTCGAAATCTTAGGGGGCGGAATCCGCCCGCGCCCTCCAGTGCTCGTAGTTTTCAGAGGCCCTCCAGGGCGCGTGATGAGGAATCAAGCTACTCCAGTTAAGCGTATCAGTGACACCAACTTCGACACCTATTACATCCACAGTGTTACATCCCCGGGTTACGGTGAGGTATTTTTCAGCAGTTTTCAGATTAGCCTGACGTGTTTATCCTAGCAGACTATGCCGAAGTCGACGTCAGGCTAAACACTGTTTGCACTGAAAGAGGTAATTGCGAAGCGTTTTTAATTGAATCCAGACAATATTTATATCGTCGGCCATGTTTTCCGACTCAGCATGAAACTAGCGTGCAGACACTGAGGGACGGTTATTTTGATCGCCTCCTGGTTTCACAAAACATACCTGACAGCAGCGACATAGTGAAGTGACGGCACTGGACACCGGGCACTGAACATGTGCCACTTCGTTAACAAATGGTACCAGGAATGGCCCCTTGCCAATAACCCTATCGTCTTCTTCCATACGTAGAGGTGCTATGCGATACACATTCGGCACCGATCTGACACGGACTCCTTGGTACCAGCAGCGTAGTGTGTGTGTGTAGTTTAATTTAGCCAGCCTGCCACCGAGTGGTGATGTCGGCTGATTCCGGTTGTTGAGGGGAAGTGTGAGAGAGTGAACAGCGTAGGAGGATTTGACAGAGGGAGGATGGGTTAGTCGATCTGTCGAGCGATGTTGAAGTACAGTTGAAGTCGTCTTGAAGAGTAGAGTTGAGTTGGTCCAGATCGCTTGAAGATGTCGAAATGGTATAGTTAGTTAGGCTAGGTTAGGTTAGATGGTATAGTCGAGTTGTTCGACAGCCGGAGATGGTATAGTGAAGGAGAGATGTCAGTCCGGTCGGTGCCACATTGTGGTATGGGGTGTAGTAGGGGTCCTGTCATCGCCATACAGGGAACATCGCAAGACCGTGTGTTTTTCTTTCTTTTTGGAACGTATCTTTTTTTCCTTTTTTTCTGAATTGTGTTCATTTCGTTCTAGTTCTTGAACGTATCTTTTCCTTTTTCTCTTTTTTTTCCCTATTTCCATTTTGTATTTCATCACAATTGTTATAGTATGCGTGTAGTATTGAGGAAGTGGAAGAGGTGTTCGTGTAGTGCTGGATGGTCGTCGTTGAGCAGCATGGTGAAGTTCAGCGGGATGTTGTGTGTGGTTCTGTAGTTTGTGACATGTTGTCTTTAGTTGTTGTATTTGGTGCAGCATATGAGTATGTGCTTAATTGTAAGTGTTCGATGGCATATTGTACATTGTGGTCGTTGTTGATTTAGTAGGATTTTGATTTATTTAATTGATTATTTGGGCTTCGGGGCGCATCAGCTTCTACTGGTTATGTAGCGCCCAGATTTAGTAGGAGGTAAGAGTGTGTGAGTACGTGTGTCCTATGCGTAGTCGTGTTAATGTCCGTTCTTAGAGTCTGGTGTTTTGGTTAATGGAGTACTAGTATTCGTGTTTAGGGTGTATTTCATGCAGTTGTGTTTTTGCTGTATCGCATGTTTGTTGTATGTGTTTGCTGATGGATTGTCGCATTGTAGGGTAGTAATCGGATCGTGAATAGGGGCATTGTGCGGTTTGTTGCAGTATTGTGGTTATGTTTGCTTCTGTGTCTGTGTTCGTTGCCATGTATGTTTGTGTGACTTGGGATCCAGAGAAGTAGTGGGCGTTGTTGTTTGGTTAGTTTTTGTGTATGTGTAGTATTTTGGGTATGAGGGGGTGTTTGTATTTGGTGTATGGTGTTATGCTCTGTAGTGTTGATTTTGCGTCTGTGGCTATGATGTTGTGTTCCATTTTGGTGTTGTAGATGGTGCAATATGCTGAAAAGATTGCGCATAATTATGCTGTGTATGTGGATGCTGCGTCGTACAGACGGGCACGAAGGATGGCCGACGGTGGTGCTGTGTTGGGGTACAGCACCACCGCGGTGCCCGTCTGCTGTGTATGTGATTTTAATCCGTCGGTATATATGATGTTGTAGTTGGTGCATCGTGCTGTGGTTTGTAAGAATAGTTTCTATGTGCGTATATGTGCTTTTCGGTTTGTCAACTAAGAAGTGTGTTTTGGGCGTTGGTTGTTTCTACCATGCGATGGGTGGTGGTGGGAGTGGTGTTGTGGGGAGTGTTATGTGTAAATTGTTTGCGAGTCGTTGTATGCGGCAGCCTATTGTAGTTTTTAGTGGTGTTGTTCTCACGAGTTGGTGTAGGCGTGCTGTGCGGAGTTTTAGTGCCTGGGTGCATTGGCGTTGTTTAGTGAGTTGTGTCTTGCAGTGATATTTAAGTAGTGCTTCTGTGCGTCTGTGTTTGAGTTCTTGGATGTGGTTGTATATATGATGGACAAGACAGAGTGATGTGATGTATGCTCCATTGGCTATTTTGAGGCGTTGGTGTTGAAGTGTCTATAATTTTGAGATTTGAGTATGCTGCGTTTTCGAACAGTGGGGATCCGTATTCCGTGATTGGCCGAATGCTTGTTTTATATAGTGTCACTAGCGAATTTCGATCGGATCCCCATTGTGTGCCAGAAAGTGCACGTAGTATGTTTATTCTTTTTGATACGCGTTTATGTATGTGTAGGATGTGTGGCCGGAAAGATAGTCGTGGGTCCAATGTGACACCTAGACATTTTGCTCTGGTGACAAATGGTACGAGTAAGTTGTCTATTTTTAGTGGTTGTAGATTTGCGTGTCTGTGGTAGCCGCAAATCACGCATTTGGATTTGTGTGGTGCGATGTGTAGGTTTAGTGTGGTCAGTTTGTTGTGTAGTTCTGTTGGTGCGTGCTGTAATATTGTTAGTGCGTGCATTGGTGTTTCGTTTGATGTCCATAGTACTATATCGCCAGCATCTCAGGCCGCAACGGATTCAACTGTGCATGCGCAAGTTAACACCTTGGTGGGGTGCAATGCATCCCTCTTCGACGAAATTACACGCAGTAGGGGAGTTAGCGGAATGGGATATCAAGCCACTCTGCTTTGAGGTGCCAGTGGACTGAAACGCATCCGGAATGCTTGTGACTCCCGATCCCTTGGGAGGAGTTAACGTCGTGCTTGCAACACCCTGAGTTTCACAATGGAGACTACCGACCCCATCGACAAGAGTCGCAGGTCAATCGTCTAAATTTTGGCCAAATATCAGGTATATTCTACCCAATGCCATCTCACGCAGAATGTTGATTGTTGGTGCTCCTAGTAAATCACTTTAATTCGGATTCAGCGCAGCTTAAGTTGTGCGACATTGCATTGTATAGCCAGCCCATTATCTGAGATGACCTCCGACGACTTCGCTTGCCGTGATCAAGTCTTATTTCAACTGATTTGACTTCTTTATTGAGCTACATTTCAAATAGTTAACGCATAGGTGAAGACTGAAGTGTTCATTTTATCATTACATGCATAGTTTCAGCGTGACCTAACGTCAGGTAGCTAGGTCGGAAGCTGGACAGCTTACAAAGATGCGTCTGCATCATATCAGTTCTTCTTAGAGAAAGTTGTACTTCAGAAGTGATGAGTCTGGGGTATTCAAGCATGAAATTACTTGACCTGACTATACGACGTGATCTGACCTGTTTTAGCATTTCTGGATATCAAACAGATGCACCCATTTTGTTACAATGGTATATATGTGCATGTATATATATCTATATACATACACATATATCTATCTTCGTATTCCGGATAATTCCTCCAAAAAAGGTTACGTCACTGCGTTGAGATTATTATGATTTATTATGACATTTACTTATGCCAATATGGCCGCAAATGAACCAATAAGTTGCAATCTGGGCTCCACACCGCATTGATGTTCCACGATGTTTTCCTCAAAATGTGTAGTCCGAAAGCCGATGTTCAAGGCTGATTTTCACTCGACCTGGCATACCTCGTGAAGACCCTTTATATCATGCCAACTTAGATGCATTAATCCGTGTGAATTATTGAAAACAATGCCGAAAGAATGGAGGTTCAGCATTTTATTTGAAGTGAATACCATTTCTTGGGATTTAAGTGAATATCCGCACATAAACCTCATATACCATCTGTTGGCTGCATTATCGGTAAGAATTCGAGTGCAAAATATGCTTCGGGCTTTCCACAAGAGTATTATGCTGTTTTGCATGATATACATATATATATATATATATATATATATATATGTGTGTGTGTGTGTGTGTGTGTGTGTTGCTTAATGATTTGCATCTTACTCTAGCTTGTATATATTGGATATTAGTGTGGGGAAGCCTTCAAGACGCTTACCCCGGCCCAGAAAACGGGGATTGGGTGGCCGGCTCTGGGCAATGGCTAACCACGGAGTTGGCGTTACGTCCGCTACAATATCCTGCCTGGTTGCAAAAGTTTTCAGATGTGCTGAGTTTTGGTAGAATAATGCCAAGGCTATTCTAAGTTGGCGACGTAGACTTGCCCTGAGAAACAAAGAAAGCTCTCCAATCGTGGGAAAGAGAATGTATGGCAATAGTTGTATGTCGTTGTTTGATTGCACTGCATACTGTACTTGTACATAGTAGTAAATAATTCCACGAATTCGATCTTCCGTCTGCCAAATCTAGCCGAAGTCTAGAAATTAGCCAAAGCTGTTCTAGGTGTTATGTGTCCTAATAAACGTGTCCTAAGAACCTTAGTGAAAATGACTCCTGCCCTATAGCAAATATCGCACGGACATTTAGAACTGAACGAGATATGGCAGCCGGTGTGAGGACTGTTCACTGCTCAATAATTATCTGTAAGTGCTGAAAGTTCATGCTGGGTGTTCAGGCTAGCATTACAATGCAGTCCCCATCGGGTAAGGATCGATATTCTTCGTGGGGTTGAAACCCAACTGGAAAACTGAAAACTTCTGGGACATACGACATCTTCCCGGAATTTCCCAAAATCTACATCAGGTAGCATCGTCACGACCTGACCGGACATACTCGCCCGACAATTCCGCCGTGGGTCCACCGGACGGATTTGCGTCGCCTTCAAAGCCGTCGGGGCCCGCTGCCTGTTGGATGAGTGGATAAGCTTGCCTGTCTGACCTGTCCTTAAAAAGACGTGTTTCCTTTGGAAGGGTTGAGCAGCTATAGAATTGCGTTGTGTTTTACAAAACAGCAACTATGATTGCTCCTTTCCTCCATGCTATTGTGCGGCAACGATCATATAAAAAAAAATCTTCTATTTTCCGCCCGGTGGTCGTGCTGATTTAACGTAGGGTGCCGCCCAGGGAATAATCCCCCTCGACGACACCAACAAAACACTGACACAGCCACCTGGCGGTCTGGGCTTAGAACGACACAACATTTAACAAAACAATCATGCACGCACTTATCGAATCGTCGCGCAGCCGCAAGCGGTGTGCTTCCCTTTTTGACGAGGGAGCGTCCCAGCCTGTAAATCAACATATACCATCGCATCTCATCTCACTTCGCCATCGACATTACCACTCCAAGCCAGCGAAACACAACAAATCACTCTGCCATTCCGTCCGCCAATCCATCGAAAACACTCAAAGACACACAACCTCAAGCACCCGACATGCAAGGACAAAGACGAACGGTCGGTACCAGTGACGCGCCGGCTCGCCGCTGATGGCATGGACAAGTTGCCGGCGCGTCGACCCGCAGCGTGGCGATCCCGGCGGGAGCCATAGCCGCCAACCCAGCTGGGATCGTCTTGCTGCTTGATTCAGCGACCTCCCGTGGCGAACGCTGACCAAACCAGCGACGTGCCCCTCAGAACCCCCTCTTGAAGGCGTTTGAGATCGCTTTTCATGGAGATTCCGAGGGTCTTGAGTGGTCGCTGGAAGGTCTCAGTCAGCATCAGGCCGCGACTGCCAATTACAACGGCCTCCGACGTTGCGACCGCGACCTGATACTTAACCTTAGCTGCCTGGAGGAAGGCGACACTACCATATTTGCGAATTTTAGCTTTTCGACGGCTGCGCAGGACGTCATAGTTGTAGGGGACCGTGAATTCCACCACGACCGCCGACGTCCGCCCTTCCGTCACCAGTATTGTATCTGGGCGGAAGGTTTTGCCGTCTACTTCGATTGTGGGTTCTCGATGGACTGAGTCATGCGTACCTCGACGCCACAACGACCCCACCGCATGACGAAATTAATTGTGGCGCCTAATATACGCCGCCCGCAGTTCGCGGCACCCGTTGAGGGCATGGGCATGGGTTGCTACCTTCCCTATAGCAATAGTAATGCTTACGATAGGAACGCTAATTTGTGCGGGTCTAACAGTACGGGACCTGCGTCACAGCTTACCATTTTGTGACCACGGAAATCCGTTGCTTTGGCCCCACGGTGGTGACGTGAGGGTAATCGGCTGCTGGTGTCTGAGTTGGAAGGAAACATAGGCACATGGGAAGAGTAGAGGCTGGGCTTTCAGGCAGCTTAGCTGAATATTTTTAGCTTGAAAATATGTCGGAGGTCCATGAACAAGGTTACTGAAATCCAAGTTGTTATGTTAAGTGCAGAATTGGGGGCGGGGGTCTGGGGATGGGAGCAGAAGACAGTCGTTGTCTTCTGTTGCCCATTTAGCTTGAAGATCGTCTATGCACTTCTGGGGTTGGACCCCACATGGGACATGACAGTGTTGACGCCATTGCTGCCATGTCAAAGCAGGTAGGTGCCGTCGAAATTGGAATATCAGACTTACCTTCTCCTGATGCAATCTATCGTAAATTTTATAGGGTGTCCTAAACGATTCCTACTAAAGTCATTTTAAAACAAACTTCGCAAACACTACCATCATTGCAAGAGTGCATGTGCAATTTTAACTCAAATGTTCTGAGTTATTTCGCAAATTCGTACACCGGATTTCAGAAAACCATGACGTGGAATAGGTTTCAATACACGATAGCGTTGGAAAAAAAGCAGCAAAATCTATCCGTTTCAATGGACGCGCAGTCGTCTTTGTCTCCAACTACCGCCTGGAGGCTGATGGTGTCAAAGGTAAAATATGCTAAGCATTGTATGCGTTTCAAAAGTATCACGATTCGAACGAAGTCGATGCTGTTTCGACGGCACGAGACCACCACAAATGGAACTCGGCACGTCATCGCATGCATCGGATTGATTGCACACATTAATAACGTGCAGGTCGGAGAGCCCTCGGTGATCCTGCACTGCACAGATCGGGTTTCCACGAATGCCCGGAAGCGTTCTCATATACGGTACATCACGTCATGAAAAAGAATAATGCGAGCCGATCCCGGAACCGCCTTTCGCATCAATTATGCATCGCATACTTGGGACCGTCAGCCCGCCATGCGAGCACGTGTGTGTCCACTTCCGAACACGAGGGGCGGTGGAGTCGCCGAACCGTTGTGCTCGTCCGGCACTGTGAACAGGCAGGTGAGGGGCGGGGATGGCCGAGTGGTTAAGGTGTCGGGCCATGGGTACCAAAGGTCCCTGGTTCGACTCTAGCGCCACTCAGGACATTTCCCAATCCCGCGGCCCACCGGCGAAACAGTGTGGGCGGCGCCATTAGCCGTGAATGCGCATAAAGTGTGTCGTGAACCAACCAATAAACAACAGGCGGGTGATCGGTCGTGAGCGCACACATGACGCCAGGCGACAGCACGTTCGTGGAAGAGTCGCCCCAGGCGGTCGAGAGCCGTGGCCGGCGCATTTCCACCAGACCGCTGTGACGTCGGAGTGGGGTCCTGTGACATCACTTCCGCCGGATCACGGTGGTGTGACACGGGAGTTGGCCGCGACAGCCACAACGTACGGCTGCATGCGCCACATGGCCGGCGAATCTCCGCCAGATTGCTATGACGCCGGAGTGAGGTCACAAGGGACAGAGCCGCTGGCAACAGTGCGTTAGCTTCATAGACGTAGTTAGTGCGGGTCGGGGGGCACGGGGGACTAGTCTCCCTCACTTTTCGGCGGCGCCCGTTCTGACTAGAGAAACACTAGAGGATGTTCGTGTGCAATCCCCTTGAAGGTTTCAATCTAAAGGATACTGACGCCATCACCCCCACCCCACCTTCCCACTTTTCGTGTCGCTCCCACGCGCCTGATCAGCTGTCACGCGACGTGATCATAGTGCCACAGGATCAGGCCTGGAGTCACAAGCTCGGCCACCGACAGGGAGGCAGATGGACGTACAACCAACCAAAACATAGACATACTGAAACGCAAAACATAGACTGACGGACAGAGAAACCTGAGGCGGACACGACAGCCCGGCAGCATGACAGACAGACAGACAAGCGGACAGGCAGACAGACATGCACCTGACACACGGACACATTGACAGACATATTGACAGACAGGCAGACCCGATACAAACAGTGTTACAGCGCAGTTTATTGCACTGTCACGGGCCGCCACTATTTGGTCAACGTCATAATAAACAGCAGATTAGGCCTGTGTGCGGGGGTGAGTCCAGCTGTCGGCGGTGCGGCACTGACTCAGAGTGGCCAGCCCGACTACAACTGGGTGTGGTCAGGCGCAAACAAGCTTCCGCGTAGCTACCACTCGTTGATCCGGATTGGATTGGATTGTGGCTTTACGACGCCCTCAGCAGCTGGGGCCATACAGCGTCGCCCGCCTCTCACCCTGGCAGGAAGGGCGGGCATCGCGGGGAATCGAACCCCGTACCTCTGGGTTGCCAGACGCTCAGCTTAACCGCTGAACTACCGACGCCCCACTCGTTGATCCGATTCTCCTTCACGGATTCGATCAGTATTGTGATAAAGCTGACATCGTTGTACTTCTTTTCAAAGCGAATGTAAATGCTACTGGAAAAAATACTCTTGATAAGAATATATCTTCTAATATTTGTTTAATGTTCACTCGGTATATGAGTCATACAATGTACTATATAATCGAATGGCCATCAAATGTACACATACACACACATATATATATCTATATATATATATATATATATATATATATATATATATATATATATATATATATATATATATTAAACACATATGCATGTATATTTATGTTTGTATATACATATATGTACATGTACATATACATTATGTATATGTATATATATATATAATATACATATAATATCATGGCTCCAAACTTTGCCAGTCCGGAGCCACCAGTGACCACAGCTATACGCAAGAACCTAAACTTATCATATGCATCCCTACATACATGCTGAATCGGATGTAGCCGGACATCAACTGTTGAAAACAACTGTAGACCTATCGAGAATGCCCGCAAAATTTTCTCCCTAGAACCACCATAAAAAAATATAGCCATAACATCAAGATGAAGTGCTCTTTGAACTTGGTTACATCATGCCACACCTTTACGTCGATGCATGTCGGTGTCGGTGTCGGTCGGTGTTCTGTGTTGGTTTCCTAGATACGACTCTGATTTTATGATGTATTATGTTATCGATTCTCCAACAATAAAGCACATGATGTCTAATGCCGAAAGGCGATAGCCGCCTATATTAATCACAGCCATTCCGCACATCACGATTCATCGAACGAGAGGTCAATTCTAACAAGCGAGGCAAACTTAGACTCCTGGAGAGGGCCTCTGAAAATTACGCGCACTGGAGGGAGGGGGGGGCGGATTCCGCCCACCCTAAGATCTCAGCTTCCGTTAAGGCTGGAGCAACGAAATTCGCAGGGTGGATGGGCACGACAGTTAACTCTATTGTATGCAAATTTCGTGACCTTGGATCAATATCTTCAAGGCCAAATGAGGTCAAAATAGCAAAACTTTCTGGTTGTGCGATGCTTGGCTTATCATTGTTATGGATCGCTGTGATCGTGTTTAAATGCTCCAAAGTTGACATTAATGATGTTTTAGACATTACTAATGATGCAATACATATGCCAGTGCCGCTATTTGATCTTAGGTCACCTATATAGGAGCACTTGATCAGGTCATTATCTCTCCAGTTACCGGAACCGGGCTTCCCACCTGACTGCTCCGTTGAGCGGCTCGGCACAATCGACTTCGCAAAGAAAGGAGTGAAATACATGAATAAAGTATAGAAACGCTTAGGGACACAATAACAAACAGTAGATTTACGGATGTATAGGGAGTAACATGCAAAGTAACATAAATCGCGTTGTAGTCATTTCCATTTATGACAACATTCCATTTGACTAATTTTGGTTCCATTAGCCTGTCATGATGACCTCGGCGACCTAACATGACTTTCAAATTATATAGCATAACAATATGCATCAAACAAGTCGCTAATGTTGTCAAGAACACTTCCCTTTTGCAAATATACTGGAAGCGCACCAACGCCAATTTTTGTGGTCTGGCGCTGCGATTAAAAAAAAACTTTAACGGCCCAAAGCTTAAAACCTTTTTGGCCGATTTTTTATTTTCAATTTCATTTTCATTCTTGCTTTAAACAATGTACCGGACATTTCTAAGCAGGTGCAAAACATGGCGTTTATCGGCCGGTATAATATGGAGTTGTGTGCGAAAAATCGGACCGGTGGGCGGATTTCGCCCTCCACTCCTCCAGGGCATGTGTTAACCTGTCATGAACTTGAAATGACTTGTCCTCGGTGACCTGACATAACTTTGAAGCAATGTAGCATAACAATATGCATCAAACAAGTCGCTAATGTTTCCAAGAACACTTCCTTTTTGCCAATACACGGGAAGCGCATCAGCGCCAATATTTGTGGTCTGCCGCTGATAACTTTTTTCTTACTTTACCCTTTTCACTCGAAAAATATTCGGTCGATTTTCATTTTTCTTACTTTAAGCAAGGTGCCGTACATTTCTAGACAGGTACGCAAACAATGGCGTATATCGGCCGGTAAAATCAGGAGTTACCTACGAAAAACCGGAGGGGTGGGCGGATTTCGCCACCCCCGTCCAGGGCGCGTGTTAAACTATGTTAAAATGTAACAACGTTTCTAGTTTTAAGGACACACGGCAAATGTTCATATGTATGTCATCACTATACGCAGTTTTGCGTCCATTTTTCATGCCGTTAATTTGATCGGTTAGACCCAACTTTCCATACGAGAATCCACCCGGTATTCTTTACTCGATAGGCAGTTGGGTTTGTCACCACCAATGACGGAAATTGATTTGCTCACTACTTATGCTTTAGCTGTTGTAAAGTGGAATTTCAGCGAAGAAAATTGAAAAATAGCTTTTATCTTGCGCGACGTAAAGATGAACAGATTCGGCTGAGCGAAAGTGGCGCCGTCATGCGGCAAAACCATACAGCCAGGAGGTTTTCGAAGATAGGGTAAAAGGAAGCTTGCAAATATCGTGCTCTTCAATTTAGACTGTCTTCCGGAGCACAACAGTGCTCTTGTCTGTCGTATTTACTTTCATAATGACATAAAGACATAAAGACATAAAATATTAGTGCAACTATGAGCCACAAGGGCCCTTCTTGGTTGCACTCTGTACACTGAATCAGTTGCCCACCAAATCTGTCAATCAGCCCTCCCTGTAATACTGAAAAGCAAGCCCTCTATTCTTATGATGATTGTCTATGCTGTTTTTAAAGATGTTCAATGTGCTGCTACTGACAATGTTTTCTGGCAGCTGGTTCCAGTGTTCTACTACCCTGTTGGTGAAGAAAGTCTGCCTTAACCTTGTTCTGCTGTGGTTAACTTTAATTTTTAATTTATGACCTCTAATTGCATCATTTCTGTTCAATTCAAACATTTCCCCAAGATATCCCCTCTCCAGACCATGGACAAATTTAAAGACCTCGATGAGATCTCCTCTCAGCCTTCTATATCTAAGTGAAAACATATTCAATTTCTTCAATCTTTCCTCATATGCCAGGTTGCTTATGCCATTAACGATTTTGCAGCCCTCCTTTGTACTCTCTCTCTAAAAGCCAACAATCTTTTTCATAACTAGGAGACCAAGCTTGGATGCAGTATTCCAAATGTGGCCTAACATATGCACAGGAAAGCTTCCTGATCACTTCCTCACTTCTGTATGATACATTCCTATTTATTGCCCCGAGCATTCTCAGTGCCTTCTTCCTGGCTTCCTTGGTCTGTTCTGATGCCCCCAATTTTGTGTTTAGAATAACACCTAAATCCTTCTCCTGTTGAGTCACTGATAGCACTTGGCCACCCATCAAGTTTGGAGCCTTCATATGCTGCTTACCTACATACATGATCTTGCACTTAACAAAATTACATTTCATTTCCCATTCTTCGGACCACTTCACAAATTCGTCTAAGTCTTTTTGCAGCGAGATATGCTCATCTTGACCTGTTATTGCTCTAAAGACCTTCAAATCATCCGCAAATTTCAAAACTTTACTGCTTAGGCCACTTTCAATGTTATTTACAAATATAATGAACAGTAGTGGCCCCAGTACTGACCCCTGGGGGACTCCACTAAGAACATTTTGCCATGATGACTTTGTACCATTTAGCATCACTCTTTGCTGTCTATCTGAAAGCCACAACTCTATCCATTTTAAGATGCTACCTGCAATACCATGGGACTGAAGCTGTATCATTAACCGTTTATGGGGTACCTTGTCAAAGGCCTTACTAAAGTCAAAATATGCTATATCAACCTGATTTCCCCGAGCAAATTGTTCTGTGGCGAAGTTCAAAAAGTCCAAGAGATTTGTGAGACACGATCGTCCTTTTCTAAACTCATGTTGAGTATCTTTAATCAATCTGCTACCTTGCAGATAACTAACTATTCTATCCTTGATAATTGATTCGAGTACCTTGCAGACTAGGGATGTGAGACTTACTGGCCTATGGTTTTCAACTTTCCCTCTTTCTCCTTTCTTGAAAATAGGAACTACATTTGCCCTTTTCCAATCGGTTGGAATTTCACTTTGTGAAACTGATCTACAAAATATTATACTAAGTGAAAATGCCAGTTCCTTTTCAGTTTCCCACAACACCCTAGCATAAATTTCATCAGGTCCTGCTGCCTTGTTTGACTTTATTTTCCTGATATGATTGTAAACAGCATCACTCTCAATGAAATCAATATCATTTGTCAGATCACATGTCACTGAACTATGGTGTACGGTCGGCAGATTGGTCATATCTTCCAATGTAAACACTGATTTAAACTGCTTGCTCAGCTCCTCAACCATCTCACTATCCTCACCCAATGTAGTCACGTTTACTTCCAGTGGACCAATTGTGCTAGAAACTTTACTCAGCTTGTAGAAACTAAAGAACTTTTTACTGGCCCCATTACAGTTTCTAGCTAAATCCAGTTCTTTTGCTCGCTTGGCTGCTCTGGTATTTTGCTTCACAGTGTCTCTAGCTTTTCGATACACCTTTAGATTAACGACATTTGAGGCTTCTTTAAAGGCTCTAAATGCAGTTTTCTTAGCCTTAATTGCTCTTATCAAGTCTGGTGTAAGCCATGCTGGCTTTCCTACCCTTCTTTTGCGTCTTGGCTTTTGGGGGACATGTCTAATCTGAATTTCCTTCAAGTAAGATTTGAATTTTCCCACATTTCACAGGCATTTAAATTGGAGAATTCTTCTTCCCATCTGATGGCACTTAAAGCCGATCTCATGCAGTCAAAGTCTGCTCTGTTGAAATTTGGAACCTTTACCAAATTATCCTTAATAATTTCCCCTACATGTGCCTTGAATCTAACTATGTTATGGTCACTTCTTCCCAGAGTTTCTCCTACAGTCAAGTCTTGAACCAAGTCACTTAAATCTGAAAATACAAGGTCCAAGAATGAGCCATGCCTGGTAGGTTCCGATACAAACTGGTGTAAGAACAGGTCCTCTTCAAGGCATTTCCTAAACATTTTGCATGATGGGGAGCTAACACCAGCATTTTCACAACCTTTTAGATTAAAGTCACCAAGAATAAGGCACTTCCTCTTAAAGTTTCTACTGATTTCCTCACAAATCACCTTGTCAAGCTCCAGTTGCTGAGAATGTGGCAGGGTTCCTGATCGGTAGAAAGCTCCTATCCTCAGAGTATTGCTGTTGCCGTTTCCCACAGTGACATCAAGCCAAATGGACTCCACAGACACATTTTTATCCCCACCTGCTACTTTTTGAGAACTGAATTAGCTATTCATATAGAGCATTACACGACCCCTTTCATTGCTGGACCCCTATTGCACGAAAACATATTGTATCCCTGGATCTCATAGTCCTGCAAGTTATCTCCAAAATACCCTCCACTGACCCATGCCTCCGTAATGCAAACAAAATCTGGTTCCTCCTCAGCAACATAACATTTGAACTCATCAAATTTGGACCGGATTTGCTGACTTTGAGGTTATATTGCCTTGGCTGACACTATTGGAATATTCCTGACTTGGCAATGCAATTTCATCCCTCCCCACCCCATTTCCTAGTTTCCCTGAAGGACATGCTTATACACTTTACCTAACACATGGACCCCCTTCTCTGAGAAGTGCAGGCCATCCCTCTGATAGAGGTCCCACGATGCATAAAACCTGCACCACTCGTCTACAAAGGTGAAATCAGCTGAGAAGCACACAATTTCTTAGTTTGCGGGCAGTGAAAGCGACATGTCTGCCCGGCATTCAAAGGAAAATGCACACGAAGCAACATGCCGATGAAATATGCACGCTTAAGTCTAACGACATTCATGCCGATGCCAAAACGTCCTCCTCCAGTTTCACATAGTACCATGCAAGTTTGCTATTGCTCTCCTCTCCCTGCGGCGGGGCAGCAGGAGGTGGACACAGCGAGCATTTGCTGACGTCTCGGCTGGCCGGCATCTGACAGCGCTGCCACACCCTCCTGCACCCGGGGTGATGCGAGCACCGGTCCCCGTCATTAGCAGAGTCGCAGCCAAGCGAGGGGCGCCCACTCAGGTGAGGCCTCTCACATAGCGGGAAAAAAGCGCATTGTATCAAACGAGAACTTTTGGGACTTGCACCACCCGAAACTGGAAATGTTGAGCACGAGAAACTCTTCAACAGCTGTCTAGGTGATGTGACGTATATTTTCGGTCGGGCCCTCCATTTCGGAAATTCCTTGCTGCGTCCCTGGATGTCAGTCAGTACGTGATTTTTGCTGATACGGGAAGGAGCGTATCAGTGCAGCTGTACTGTTTGGCATACTGTCTATGAGAAAGGGTAATTGCACGGTTCCCACTATCTCACGACTCGACATGATCACTAGATGGGGGACCGAACGCTTTTTCTGTTGTCAGCCATAAAAACGCGCCTTGACATCCCATCGACGAATGCAAGCATCATCAACCATCTGCGTTAGGTGGTGAAGAACGTCATAAGTGAAAACCAGCCGAGGGAGTGAAAATCGCACATGACAAAATTAGAAAACGGCCGAGCATTGATTAACAATTCCTCTTTGTCCTTTTCAGGTGGTTTACTGTGGTTGCTAGGATGCTCAAAATGAGGTATTTGACTGGTTCACTGCAGCCACTACAGTCTCCGCTTTCGAAGCAGGTGGCGGAGAACGATATCAGTCAGCTCAAAACACAGCCACTGAAGGTCGGTGTGTGCTCGGGTCGCATCCACGCCGTAGAGCGCGCTTTGTAGAAGGTTACCATGTCATGTGTGGCCGTAATAGGAGATAAGGAAAGCCACCAGCTGACATGAGCCAAAATAAAATACAGTCGTCAGGTCGCTAGGGTCGCCAGGGCCGCGGCCAAGAACTGCCTGAGGACGGGACAACATTTGCGAATGGGGCGTGAACTACCTCACATAGCTTAAAGTATGAAGTCGGATTTCGACAACAGAAACTTCATTGGAAATGCCTCGATTCAGTATTCGCTAAGGGTCGGTAAACGTTTATAGCGCGGAAACCTTCATAAGGGCTCACACGCATGTATTTATCTATCTATCTATCTATCTATATATATATATATATATATATATATATATATATATATATATATATATATATATATATATATATATATATATATATGTTGAATAATATCTGGACAAATTATACAATAAGTGGCACATTGAGAGAAACTATATTTCCACCACAAAGCACATCATCAACGTTTCGGCCACAGGCCTTTTCAGGATGATACAACAGTTATATCATCCTGAAGAAGTCCTGTGGCCGAAACGTTGATGATGTGCTTTGTGGTGGAAATGTAGTTTCTCCCAATGTGCCACTTTATATATATATATATATATATATATATATATATATATATATATATATATATATATATATATATATATATATATGGATATGTATCCGTAGACGTTCGTGAGAGACCTCAAACGTCCGCAACAACCCGTAGATGTTCGCAATGGCTAGGAAACATTCGTAAGGTCTCCGATCACGTTCATAAGGGCACGCAAGCGTTCGTAGGGGTTCGTAAACATTCTGAAAGGCCTGGCAACAGCCACGGTGGCCATAAAAAAGTGTTCTTGGTCTTTCTATCTCCGCTACGGCGATCTGGTAGGTGATGCAACACGGAGCCCATGGGAGCCCAGTGAGTGGGTGACTGCCCTCGCCTCCCCCGTCTCCCCGCCTCCCCCGCCTTCCTGTCTCCCCCGCCTCCCCGCCTCCCCTCCTCCCCTTGGCTACGTCCCTGTCAGGCGCTGCCGATGCTCCAGTCAGAGAAAGACTGTTGTTTCTCGACTTCTAATTGTAGTGTCTAGTTCTTTGCACGAATTGTTCAGTGGCACGCATTACATCGAAAGTCCGGTGAATCGTATGTCTCTATGTAGCACACCTCATGAGTGATAATGCGCGTAATTCCGGCGTGACTCATAATGTAAATAATGCTGATATATAATATGCACCAATAGTTTGACTATGACGTAGGAAAAGAAGGGACATTAAATTCATAGGCTTTCGTTAGATGATTTGCAAAAACCGGCTTAACCGCATGATGGCAGCACCATCTCTAGTGTTCTACAACGTTTTCCAGTTGCACTAGATAGACGGTGTTTTTCTCTGGGTTTTTCTGGTGAAATCTGGTCCTCCCCACCCAATGCACAAGGTCAGAGCCCGCATTTTTTGTTCCGCCAGGAAAAGTGCCAAAGTGACACCATAATTTGCATGGCAAATGTATTAAGGGACATATGAAAGCCCGCTTTGCGTCGACGTCCTGGCTTGAATTTATCCTCTCCGGTTTGGGAACCTGAGCAGACTGAAACTCCATTGTTGGATACCATATATGTGCATTTATTGCTAGAGAGCACACGAAGTCCAAAACCTAATTCTTCAACGGTTCCGAAGCTTCCTCAGACATATCAGAGGGGCAGCAAACTAACCTCGCCGAAGGTAGCTCAGAAGTGATCCGAAGGTTATAAAAGTAACCGCGCCGAAGTTACCACAGAAAATATCAGAGGAGCATCAAACCGACCTCGCTAAGGTTACCATAGAAAATATAACAGGAGTATCCAACTGACCTCGCACTACGTGAGTTGCATAGCGGACCTCTCCATGAGCTTTGTTTATTGGTTGGTTCACGACACACTTTGTGCACATTCACGGCTAATGGCGCCGCCCACACTGTTTCGCCGGTGGGCCGCGGGATTGGGAAATATCCTGAGCGGCGCTAGAGTCGAACCCGGGACCTTTGGTACCCCGTAGCCCGACACCTTAATCACTCGGCCATCCTCGCCCCCTCTCCATGAGCCTGGAGACGACCGGCCCGGAAGCCGGCCCGACAGCCCGCATGGGCCTGCCGCCCGGCGGCCTCCCGCACCTGGAAGCCGATCGGCTGGGTGTGGTGGGGGCGGGGTGGGGAGGAAGGCGCCCGCTCCAGAACACGGAGATGGAATGCGGCACCATTGCATGCGGGCATGAAGGCTCGCGCGGCATTCGGTGCGGCGCGCTGCTGCTCCCACGGTGGCGGTGGGCGTGAGCCG
This sequence comes from Imbricaverruca yamaguchii, assembly GCA_034440575.1. NCBI lineage: Eukaryota > Metazoa > Arthropoda > Thecostraca > Neoverrucidae > Imbricaverruca > Imbricaverruca yamaguchii. Next base: position 2,620,910 of record JAOTOL010001617.1, on the reverse strand, counting down.
GTGCAGAGCCGCGGCCCGGCCGAGGCGGCTCGGCCGTCCGATCCCATTATTGTTCTGTCAAACAAACGTTTTCCTCGTGCGGTCTCCGAACACCGGCGCTGTCCGACGTGCGTCCGGCGCCGGCCGCCATTGTGACACGCGCAGCACGTCCGCTTTTGGCATTGTCAGATGTGCTCGAGGGGTCCATTGTCCGCAGCGCTGCATGTCCATTGTCGGAGGCGCCACAGGCCCATGGCCAGGGTCCCGTCAGGCCCCAATCCGACCTCAGCAGAGGCGTTCCCTGGTATCAGCGCTGACGCCAGAAGGGATACTCTCGGCTCCGGGCCGATACCAGGCTTCCGATTCGCATTCGTGGTTGTGTCTCTCCTCCTACTCTTCGCTTTGCCTGCTCCTCTTTTTGGAGAAAATTTATCAACTCCCTCTCCCTCTCTTCTCTCTCTCCCTCTCTCTCCTTCTCTTTTCTCGCTCTTCACTCTCCTTCTCTCTCTTTCTCTCTCTTCTCTATGTTTTTTTTCACTCCATTCTCTCTCTCCCTTCTCTCTCTCCCCCCTCTCTCTCTCTCTCTCTCTCTCTCTCTCTCTCTCTCTCACTCACTCTCTCTCCAGTACTGTCAACAGCGTTCGAATTTCTCAGCTGGTATTGGTTCGGCTCTTAAATGTCACGCTTGGAAATTTAAGAAATCCGGTGTTTTTCAATTGAAAATATTGCAGGTGCCATCGCTGTTCAAATGTCAACATTCTAGTCCGGAAAATTGCACATACTTGTTCGTTGTAGCTGAAGGTTTTGCGGATTGCACATTGTCAGCCGAAATTGGCCAGCTGGCAAAGTTAAAGCTTTGCCTGCACCCAAAGGTTGTAAAGCTAATCTCTCAGTGAGACAGCATTAGCTTAGAGTAAGGTATGCCAAGGCCAGTATCACATGAACAACTAATTTCGGCATTCGTCCAAAAAGAAAGCTGGGCCTCTTAACAACTAGATAGGCTTTATATACGATTCAGAACAACACTGGCTTTTAAGTTGGTTATGCACCTATGCATTGCTCGATGTGACACATGCGATGTGTGTTAGCTTCCATCACCAATAAAGACACGTGCTCTTCCTATTTCTCCCATGTGTCTCCTTGGCACCAATAACATGAATTAGCTGACTCCCTCGCCGTCGGTAAAGTGGGTGCTTTTCCACCTTCATCCGCACCTCACCTGGCGCCGGTGGGAGTGCTCCGCTCCTCAGACTGTGCCGCTACCATTACACTACACGTACACCGGCGCCACTGGTCACCTGTGTTGACGCTGCCGGGGACGCTGGTCACCTGTGTTGACGCTGCCGGGGACGCTGGTCACCTGTGTTGACGCTGCCGGCGCCACTGGTCACCTGTGTTGACGCTGCCGGGGACGCTGGTCACCTGTGTTGACGCTGCCGGGGACGCTGGTCCTCCTGCGAGGGCCGTAAGTGAGTTGGGAGCGCCTCGTGCACAAGACCGGCTGATCTGTCCGCACCGCAGTACAACCCGCCGCCCAGCATATACACACATGGCAGCGGACAGACACAGGCCATCAATCAGAATGAGTTGGGAGGGCGTGCAGCCGCACTGTCTGCTGCGTCCGCCGGCAAACACATGATGTAATTATTTATACTTGTGACAGGGCCGGTACAGAATGAATCACAGCTTCCTCAAGTGGTCGACGGCGAGTGAAAGGCCGACCAACATTAAGACGCTGTTAAAGCGGTCGCACATAGCAGAACATGCACCTATCGCAGTCGAGAAGGGTGTGCCAAATGTTGTCACGGGACTTTCCTGACTTTGTCACCGCTCCCGCCTGGGAATTCCCTGCGACACTTGTACCAAGGCTCTCACTGAGCACTGTGTGCGACGAAGCTTGACACCCGAGTGAAAATGAAGACTCATTTCACTGTTCGTATTGCGGCTGGCAAATTTCTTGTTTCGAGCTATTCTAAGCGATGTCTTTACGCCTGCTTATGCAAATGAATTCGTAGGTATTTTTTGTGGATTTTGAGGCATCCAGAAACATCCCCACCGCACTGCATTTTGTGTACCTGCTAATAAATGCCCGACGTGTCGCTTGTAATAAAAAGGAAAATCACCCCCAAAAAAATTTGAGTTAGAGACCATCAAAGTCAGAACATTTCGCAGCGTCATACCACAAAAATCGGTGCTTATGCGCTTCCCGTATATCGGCAAAAGTTCTTGACAACACAATCGACTTCCTTGATGTTATACTGTTATGTTATATTGTTTCAAAATCATGCCAGGTCACAACGGCTAACTCAGGCCAAGTTCATGACAGGTCAATGGAATCAAACTTGTTCAACTGGAAGGTTATCATAAACGCAAATGACAGTCATGCGATTTATACCATTTTGCATGCTACTCCGTACTGAAATCTTCTATTTGTGTCATTGTGAACCTAAGCAGTTCCATGCATCATTAATGTGCTTCAGCTCCTGAAGCTGACTGTGCCTTCTTCGTGAAGCTGATTGCGCCGGGCCGTCCGCCGGTCCAGCAGGTGGCCCGGTTTCGGTAATTGGAACCGGTAACTGACTCGATAAATTTGTGATATATAGGTGACCTGATGTAAGTTGCCGGATATTTCATCTATATTCCATAATTCTTTATGTCCAAAACATGACTGATGACCATTCCGGTACGTTCAAGCACAATCGCAGCGATCCATAGCCATATCAATCCAAGCCACGCAAAACAAGCCAAATATAACAAACGTGACCGCATTTGACCTTGAAGATATTGACCTAAGGTCATGCACCTTGCACGCAACAGATTCACAATTGTACCCATCCACCCTGAAAATTTTGTTCCACTTGCTATAATAGGAGCTGAGATATTAGGGGGCGGAATCCGCCCCCTCTCCAGTGCTCGCAATTTTCAGAGGCCATCCAGGGCGCGTGTTGAACTGAACAGCGTCCGCAGTGGGTGTATTTCTGCGGCACTTTGCGACCAGATCATATGTCAGTGATCAGGCGAGACTTGATTCACATGATTCACGATTTCATTGCGAAGCAACGTTAGGGTACGGGTAGTAGATGGAACTAATGTAAGATGTACGTATACAAATACACGGATGGTAAATAAACGTAAACAAATGCACATGCATTCCAATGAATCCATGACAAATGTTTGCAGAAATGCAAATATATTTAAACTAATCCACACGGCAGATGTACGCATGTACAATATGTTCATTAATAATGCAATAATATAGTGAATAGGGTGAAATAATGCATAATGTAATACTGCGGTGAAGTATGCATTCATGGTAAAGAGTTTGGAGCAAGGTCTGGAGAGCCAAGAACAGAGAGCTTGGCTGGGGCGGCCAAAATGGATATTCACTGGATCAAGTTTCGGACAAACACTCAGATCGGTGCCGAAATGGCTGCCCTGAGGCCAGGCAAAGGCCATAGGACCGGGTAGTCGGGAATAGTTATTGAATTGCGACGGTCAGGGCCGCGACTCGAGCCAGGGTCTGTTACTGAGACTGTGAGGCATGTCTAGAGCCAGGGTCTGTCACTGCGACTGTGAGGTATGTCTAGAGCCAGGGTCTGTCACCGGGACTGTGAGGTATGTCTAGAGCTAGGGTCTGTCACTGAGAATGTGAGGCATGTCTAGAGCCAGGGTCTGTCACTGGGACTGTGAGGTATGTCTAGAGCTAGGGGCTGTCACTGAGACTGTGAGGCATGTCTAGAGCCAGGGTCTGTCACTGGGACTGTGAGGTATGTCTAGAGCTAGGGTCTTTCACTGGGACTGTGAGGCATGACTAGAGCCAGGGTGTGCCACTGGGACTGTGAGGCATGACTAGAGCCAGGGTCTGTCACTGATACTGTGAGGCATGTCTAGAGCCAGGGCCTGTCACTGATACTGTGAGGAATGACTAGAGCTAGGGCCTGTCACTGATACTGTGAGGCATGACTAGAGCCAGGGCCTGTCACTGAGACTGTGAGGCATGACTAGAGCCAGGGTCTGTCACCAGGACTGTGAGGTATGTCTAGAGCCAGGGCCTGTCACCGGGACTGTTAGGCATGACTAGAGCCAGGGCCTGTCACTGATACTGTGAGGCATGACTAGAGCCATGGTCTGTCACCGGGACTGTTAGGCATGACTAGAGCCAGGGCCTGTCACTGAGACTGTGAGGCATGACTAGAGCCAGGGCCTGTCACTGATACTGTGAGGCATGACTAGAGTCAGGGCCTGTCACCGGGACTGTTAGGCATGACTAGAGCCAGGGCCTGTCACTGATACTGTGAGGCATGACTAAAGCCATGGTCTGTCACCGGGACTGTTAGGCATGACTAGAGCCAGGGCCTGTCACTGGGACTGTAAGGAATGTCTAAAGCCATGGTCTGTCACCGGGACTGTTAGGCATGACTAGAGCCAGGGCCTGTCACTGAGACTGTGAGGCATGACTAGAGCCAGGGTCTGTCATCGGGACTGTGAGGCATGACTAGAGCCAGGGTCTGTCACCGGGACTGTTAGGCATGACTAGAGCCAGGGCCTGTCACTGATACTGTGAGGCATGACTAGAGCCAGGGCCTGTCACCGGGACTGTTAGGCATGACTAGAGCCAGAGCCTAGCAGCGTGCCCGCGAGCCATGGCTCGAGTCTGTGTCGCAGCGGTGATTTTCCAGTCCCGGCTCGACTCCCGGCACTAGGCGCTGAACATCCGGCGGCCGGCGCCAGTCCTGTCTGTTTCCTCGCATGGTCGCAGTCCATCTGTCCGGCTCTGGACGCTCAGTTCCGGAGCAGGCAGTGTGTGGTCAGGTCCTGGTCATGTCGTTGTCACCAGCACCGGTCATGGTCCTGAACCCGGCCCTGATCCGTCCGCCGGTCCTGGTCGTGTTGTTATCATTAGCACCGACCATGGTCCTTATTCCATGGTCCCGAACCTGGCCCTGATCCTTCCGCCGGTCCTGGTCGTGTTGTTATCATTAGCACCGACCATATACGTCTAGATTAGATATTAGACGTAGGTCCTGCTCCTGACCCTGGTTGCTGATCATAGGCCTGAGTCCGGCCCTGATCCTTCCGCCGGTCCTGGTCGTGTTGTTATCATTAGCACCGACCATAGGTCCTGCGCCTGACCCTGGTTGCTGCGCCGGCCATGACCGTGTTGTTATCATCAGCGCTTGCCACTAGTCCCGCGCTTGTCACTAGTCCCGCGCTTGCCACTAGTCCCGCGCTTGCCACTAGTCCCGCGCTTGCCACTAGTCCCGCGCTTGCCACTAGTCCCGAGCTTGCCACTAGTCCCGCGCTTGCCACTAGTCCCGCGCTTGCCACTAGTCCCGAGCTTGCCACTAGTCCCGCGCCTGACCCTGATTCTTCACGTCTGGAGTATTGATGCTGGCATCTGACGTCACAAGGCAGGTGCTGGTGTCCGAATCAGTGCCGCGATTGGGCTGGCTAGTGCCAAGGCTGTTGCCGAAACTGTGCATGTGGTACACTTGGGCATATGGGCAGTTACGCATGCGTGTACTTACCATGCCCTCAGTTGCATTTCCTTACATTTTACATGCTTGCATATGCGCTTATGTACATTTATACTCGTAATTTGTTTTCGTGCATTCCCAATGCGTAACATTTACATGTATGCATTTCTCCCGTTATGCGATTTCCCATTATATGTTCAAGTTCTCAAATAAATACATTCGGGTATATGCATGGAAGTATTTCCACTCCCTAGGTTTATTTGACCTGTTGAAATTACCCGAGGTCAACAATTTTCAGCATTGCCTTTCTTGTTCAATCATTTGTCTATAGAGTCATGCTTAGTTCTTGACTGTGTCTTCTACGGCTAGTTGGTGGCACATGTATAATATGCAACTAATACCCAATTCAGACAACTTCGCAGTCTGGCATTGATCTGTCCTAACTGTATTAAATTCAACCCTATGACCTTAATAGATTAAAGCTCAGTTGTGCTCACAATACGTGCTCATCAATTCCGACAGACATGCTGAATTTCAAAGTGATACTTGAAATGGTCTGTGATTTATATCCGAGAAAAACCTAGGCAGATGAAATTGATCCCCTCGTCCCGTGCAGCGACAGTTGGCAGAGACATTCAATAATGATGTTCGTTACACGCGCGAGCAGACGAGCAGGCCTGCAGGGTCACGGACCGCTGTTGTTCAACCGAACTTCATACGACCGGCTTCGTTCGGCTCCGCTCCGGCTCGCTTCCGGTCGTTCGTGGGGGGCTGTGCTGACGGCGATGATTTGGGTACCCGAACGGTTCAGTGGAGACCGGGTCAACAAACCAACTTCTGGCGTCCGTCACTCTGCCGGCGGGCCGCGTCAGCCTGCCGACGGGCCGCGTCAGCCTGCCGTCAGGCTGCAGGCCGGCCGCGTCAGCCTGCCGACGGGCCGCGTCAGCCTGCCGACGGGCCGCGTCAGCCTGCCGACGGGCCGCGTCAGCCTGCCGACGGGCCACGTCAGCCTGCCGTCAGGTTGGAGGCGGGCCGCGTCAGCCTGCCGACGGGCCGCGTCAGCCTGCCGTCAGGCTGCAGGCGGGCCGCGTCAGCCTGCCGACGGGCCGCGTCAGCCTGCCGACGGGCCGCGTCAGCCTGCCGACGGGCCGCGTCAGCCTGCCGACGGGCTGCTTCAGCCTGCCGTCAGGCTTCAGGCGGGTCGCGTCAGCCTGCTGTCATCCTGCAGGCGGGCCGTGTCAGGTTGCAGGTGGTCTGCGTCAGCCTGTCGTCAGGCTGCAGGTGGGTCGCGTGAGCCTGCCGTTAGGCTGCCGATGGGACGCGTCAGCCTGCCGTCAGCCTGCCGGGGGGCCGCGTGAGCCTGCCGGCGGGCCGCGTCAGCCTGTCGTCAGGCTGCAGGCGGGTCGGGTCAGCCTGCCGTTAGGCTGCAGGCGGGTCGTGTCAGCCTGCCGTCAGCATGCTGGCGGGCCGCGTCACTAACCGTCGGACACTGACGTCACTGGCAGACCGGTGGTGACGTCCCTGACTGACCCGTTGTGACGTCACTGACCTACTGATTGTGACGTTACTGACCGACCCGTGGTGCCATCACTGACCGACCGATGGTGACATCATCGACCAACATCACTGTTCTTGTGTCATGTATCGTGATGACATCACTGCTCCCTTCGCTACTGTTAACGCTAGCGCTCGCTGCGCTACTGCTTGGCTTGCACCGGTTCGTTGTGGCAAATTTGATAATACAAAACTATAGCCTGGCCATGTTGCCACTCGCACGAAAGTGGCAAATGTGAGGACCAACCTGCCGCTCAGGTGACGCTCTAGCGTGATACTGGATCTGAACTCATGAGCCTTGGATCAAGTGTCTTCACTCAATTTTCCCAGGAGGACTCTGCGATTGGGCTCCTCGACTACGACGGCCTCCGAAGGCAGCGGCGTGATCCCCTGCATTCCGATAGCTCCTCAGCTCAGAATTATCCACGCATCCAACGATAAGGTTCCCCTGCCTGCACCTCTGCACTCACAGCCGTTTCTCAGAGATCAAGGCGCGATGAACGCTTCCGGTGTCGAGACAAACGTCTCGTCCGACAGACGTGCGCGATGCACACCCAAAGAGACCGGCGGCTTTCCCTCGCCCTCAGGTCCTGCGCCGCTCACCTCCAGTGGCGTATCACACCTGCACGACCCACACGAGCTGCGGCCCGCTGTCGGTGGTGGCTGCTGCACAGTACATCCCCACTTCGGCTCGCTATGCGGAGGCCAGTCCGCCAGCGGCCAGGTCGGAACTGGAGACTGTATGGTGGCTTGCTCTCACCAAGTGCTGAAGCAGCAGGGGCGAGTCGCGGTGACATTAAGTGACGGAGCAGCAGGGACGAGTCGCGGTGACATTAAGTGCTGAAGCAGCAGGGGCGAGTCGCGGTGACATTAAGTGACGGAGCAGCAGGGACGAGTCACGGTGACATTAAGTGATGGAGCAGCAGGGACGAGTCGCGGTGACATTAAGTGACGGAGCAGCAGGGACGAGTCGCGGTGACATTAAGTGCTGAAGCAGCAGGGACGGGTCACGGTGACATTAAGTGACGGAGCAGCAGGGGCGGGTCACGGTGACATTAAGTGATGGAGCAGCAGGGACGAGTCGCGGTGACATTAAGTGCTGAAGCAGCAGGGACGAGTCGCGGTGACATTAAGTGCTGAAGCAGCAGGGACGGGTCACGGTGACATTAAGTGACGGAGCAGCAGGGACGGGTCACGGTGACATTAAGTGCTGAAGCAGCAGGGACGAGTCGCGGTGACATTAAGTGACGGAGCAGCAGGGACGAGTCACGGTGACATTAAGTGACGGAGCAGCAGGGACGAGTCGCGGTGACATTAAGTGCTGAAGCAGCAGGGACGAGTCGCGGTGACATTAAGTGACGGAGCATCAGGGACGGGTCACGGTGACATTAAGTGATGGAGCAGCAGGGACGAGTCGCGGTGACATTAAGTGCTGAAGCAGCAGGGACGAGTCGCGGTGACATTAAGTGACGGAGCAGCAGGGACGGGTCACGGTGACATTAAGTGATGGAGCAGCAGGGACGAGTCGCGATGACATTAAGTGACGGAGCAGCAGGGACGAGTCACGGTGACATTAAGTGACGGAGCAGCAGGGACGGGTCACGGTGACATTAAGTGATGGAGCAGCAGGGACGAGTCGCGGTGACATTAAGTGCTGAAGCAGCAGGGACGGGTCACGGTGACATTAAGTGACGGAGCAGCAGGGACGAGTCGCGGTGACATTAAGTGCTGAAGCAGCAGGGACGAGTCGCGGTGACATTAAGTGCTGAAGCAGCAGGGACGAGTCGCGGTGACATTAAGTGACGGAGCAGCAGGGACGGGTCACGGTGACATTAAGTGATGGAGCAGCAGGGACGAGTCGCGGTGACATTAAGTGACGGAGCAGCAGGGACGAGTCACGGTGACATTAAGTGACGGAGCAACAGGGACGAGTCGCGGTGACATTAAGTGACGGAGCAACAGGGACGAGTCGCGGTGACATTAAGTGACGGAGCAGCAGGGACGAGTCACGGTGACATTAAGTGACGGAGCAACAGGGACGAGTCGCGGTGACATTAAGTGACGGAGCAGCAGGGACGAGTCGCGGTGACATTAAGTGACGGAGCAGCAGGGACGAGTCGCGGTGACATTAAGTGATGGAGCAGCAGGGACGAGTCGCGGTGACATTAAGTGACGGAGCAGCAGGGGCGAGTCGCGGTGACATTAAGTGATGGAGCAGCAGGGACGAGTCGCGGTGACATTAAGTGACGGAGCAGCAGGGACGAGTCGCGGTGACATTAAGTGCTGAAGCGGCAGGGGCGAGTCGCGGTGACATTAAGTGACGGAGCAGCAGGGACGAGTCGCGGTGACATTAAGTGCTGAAGCAGCCGGGATGAGTCACGATGTCATTCCTGAAGCCGCACGGGAGGAAAAGAGCAATCCGGGCAGCGACAGCGATATCGTTTTTCCGTTTTTATTTGTCAGGAGTATTTCCAGGAATTGCAATGGCTGTGCTTATACCGCCTGGCTTCCACCGCGCAGGCGTCCATGCTTTGAAGTTGAGCGGGCCATTTGCAGCTTTTTGGAATGAACAGTCGCAGTGTCTATTCGAACTCGAATTGATTTATGGTGCATGACGTAAGCTATAGCCTCGTGGTGTCGTGGCCACCAATCATGACTTTTGCAACTCGTTTTGGTACGAACTGCATGGCAGAATAATGACACAATTGGAACGCAATTGTCTTGTTTTCGGCATTTGATGTTCCCACCATTTTTTAAATCCAGTCATGCGCCCGGACCCGGTACTGCCTAGCATGCCACTCTGCGTATATGTCTTCAATTATGTAAGCATGCCCATTGGACATGCTTGCAGAGTTGAAGACACGGAGCTTGGACATTGTTCAAGCACCGCTGGCACATCTGCTCTCACCTTTCCAGCCACATGTTGATGATGTTTAGTAACACGCTGTATCATCCTGCTGCAAGCACGTATCCCAGAACATCCGAAGACAAGTTCCAGAATTATGCACCCATATTCACAGTCAAATACTAGAACTGTTCATAGTTTTGTTCTCGGAAACGCTGAGCGGCTTCTGGTGCACCGGAGTTGAAGCAAGACACATCCTGCTGCCTATGGAATGTAATTGGCTTTGGCTTTCGCTGACAAAAGCCTTTTTTAAAGCAGATAGTGAAATGATCATCAGTTAACAAGTTACACGCTGCCATATTTGTTTGCACCATGTATTCTTCTAGAAATGAATGTGTATTTGTGTTATTGTGGCTATATAAAGTCAGGCCAGTTTGTAGCCAGCTAGATGAGGTAAAAGAAAGCCAGTTTGAGGAAAAAATAATCCCCGGTGTTTCGAAAATCCAAAATGTGCCAAAATTTTGGAAGATGATAGTAAAAAACACACCAAAAGATAGATATCGAACATCGCAATCCTCTACAACATGGGTTTTGCAATCAGATATGCTTAGTCAGAAAACTAGTCGGATGCATTTCATATTAGTATGAAATGGTAGCTGTCTTCAACTTCAGCGAGTAAGTGATGTGCCGTACCTTTTGGAAATCGATATGAAACCAAAACGATGCGAGGTATTGGCATCTACTGTTTCGTTACTTAATGTTTTTTCAAAGTAAGTTTTCAATTTCATGTTCATCGAAGGTATTTATTTCGGCCACATCGCGGCGCTAATACTCAAATACATTTTGCGCTTCGTGCAAAATGTATGTGAAGCATGAAGCCGGCCGGTTCATAGCACGACCCTCGGAATCTCGGGATCTCGGAAGATACTGGGTCCAGTTTTTCCTAGCGAAAATAATTCGTTTATTGTGCAGCCATATGTGTGGTCTAATGCAAAGAATCTTCAAATTTTGTCTGGCACGGATGACAGCAATGAAACAAACGTCAATCCCAAAGCACCTCGTGAAAATGTTCGGTAATTTTTGAAGACACAATAAGCTTGCAATTGTTCGCATTCATTCTGTAATTTGAATTGCGTTTATCAATGTATGAATGCACAGCGGACATTATATATACATATATATATATATATATATATATATATATATATGCACTAATTATTTGTGTTGCACCCACAAACCTAGAGAATACAGGTACCAGTGCAAATGCAATTCCGAAGCCGTAGACATAAAGACATAAAGACATAAAAGATTAGTGCAACTATGAGCCACAAGGGCCCTTCTTGGTTGCACTCTGTACACTGAACCAGTTGCCCACCAAATCTGTCAATCAGCCCTCCCTGTAATACTGAAAAACAAGCCCTCTATTCTTATAATGATTGTCTATGCTGTTTTTAAAGATGTTCAATGTGCTGCTACTGACAATGTTTTCTGGCAGCTGGTTCCAGTGTTCTACTACCCTGTTGGTGAAAAAAGTCTACCTTAACCTTGTTCTGCTGTGGTTAACTTTAATTTTGAATTGATGACCTCTAATTGCATCATTTCTGTTCAATTCAAACATTTTCACCAATTCAAACATTTCCCCTCTCCAGACCATGGACAAATTTAAAGACCTCGATGAGATCTTCTCAGCCTTCTACATCTAAGTGAAAACATATTCAATTTCTTCAATCTGTCCTCATATGCCAGGTTGCTTATGCCATTAACCATTTTTGTAGCCCTCTTTCGTACTCTCTCTAAAAGCCAACAGTCTTTTTCATAGCTAGGAGACCAAGCTTGGATGCAGTATTCTAAATGTGGCCCGACATATGCACAATAAAGCTTCCTGATCACTTCCTCACTTCTGTATGATACATTCCTATTTATTGCCCCGAGCATTCTCAGTGCCTTCTTCCTGGCTTTCTTGGTCTGTTCTGATGCCCCCAGTTTTGTGTTTAGAATAACACCTAAATCCTTCTGCTGTTGAGTCGCTGATAGCACGTGGCCACCCATTAAGTATGGAACCTTCATATGCTGCTTATGAAGCATATGAAGGCATAATGCATGACTTTGCACTTATCAAAATTAAATTTCAGTTGCCATTCTTCGGACCACTTCACAAGTTCATCTAAGTCTTTTTGCAGCGAGATATACTCATCTTGACCTGTTATTCCCTAAAGACCTTCAAATCATCCGTAAATTTCAAAACTTTACTGTAGGCCACTTTCAATGTTATTTACAAATATAATGAACAGTAGTGGCCCCAGTACTGACCCCTGGGGGACTCCACTAAGAATATTTTGTCATGATGACTTTGTACCATTTAGCATCACTCTTTGCTGTCTATCTGAAAGCCATCTTAAGATGCTACCTGCAATAACATGAATAACATGGACCTGAAGCAGCATGATTAATCGTTTATGGGGAAACTTGAAAAAAGGCCTCAAGATATGCTACATCAACCTGATTTCCCTGATCAAATTGTTCTGTGGCGAAGTTAAAAAAGTCCAAGAGATTTGTGAGACACGAACGTCCTTTTCTAAACCCATGTTGAGTATCTTGAATAAATCTGCTGCCTTCCAGATAACTAACTATTCTATCCTTGATAATTGATTCGAGTACCTTGCAGACTAGGGATGTGAAACTTACTGGCCTATAGTTTTCAACTTTCCTTCTTTCTCCATTCTTGAAAATAGGAACTACATTTGCCCTTTTCCAATCGGGTGGAATTTCACTTTCTGAAACTGATCTACAAAGTATTATACTAAGTGGAAATGCCAGTTCCTTTTCAGTTTCCCGCAACACCCTAGCATAAATATCATCATGTCCTGTTGCCTTGTTTGGCTCTATTTTCCTGATATGACTGTAAACAGCATCACTATCAATTAAATCAACATCATTTGTCAGATCACATGTTACTGAACTATGGTGTATGGTCGGCAGATTGGTCATATCTTCCAATGTAAACACTGATTTAAACTGCTTGCTCAGCTCCTCAACCATCTCACTATCCTCACCCAATGTAGTCCCATTTACTTCCAGTGGACCAATTGTGCGAGAAACTTTACTCAGCTTGAAGAAACTAAAGAACTTTTTACTGTCCCCATTACAGTTTGTAGCTAAATCCAGTTATTTTGCTCGCTTTGCTGCTCTGGTTTTTGCTTCACGGTGTCTCTAGCTTTTCGATACGCCTTTAAATTAATGACATTGGAGGCTTCTTTAAAGACTCTGAATGCAGTTTTCTTAGCCTTAATTGCTTTTATCAAGTATGGTGTAAGCCATGCTGGCTTTCCTACCCTTCTTTTGCGTCTTTGCTTTTGGGGGACATGTCTAATCTGAATTTCTTTCAAGTAAGATTTGAACTTTTCCCACATTTCACAGGCATTTAAATTGGAGACTTCTTCTTCCTATCTGATGGCACTTAAAGCCGCTCTCATGCAGTCAAAGTCTGCTCTGTTGAAATTTGGAACCCTTACCAAATTATCCTTGATAATTTCCCCTACATGTGCCTTGAATCTAACAATGTTATGGTCACTTCTTCCCAGAGTTTCTCCTACAGTCAAGTCTTGGACCAATTCACTTAAATCCGAGAATACAAGGTCCAAGACTGAGCCATGCCTGGTAGGTTCCGATACAAACTGGTGTAAGAACAGGTCCTGTTCAAGGCATTTCCAAAACATTTTGCATGACGGGGAGCCAACACCAGGATTTTCATAATATTTTAGATTAAAGTCACCAAGAATAAGGCACTTCCTCTTAAAGTTTCTTCTGATTTCCTCACATATCACCTTGTCAAGCTCCAGTTGCTGAGAATGTGACAGGGTTCCTGGTCGGTAGAAAGCTCCTATCCTAAGAGTATTGCTGTTGCCTTTTCCCACAGTGACATCAAGCCAAATGGACTCCACAGACACATTTTTATCCCCACCTGCTACTTTTTGAGAACTGAATAAGCTATTCATATAGAGCATTACACCACCCCCTTTCATTGCTGGACCCCTATTGCACGAAAACATATTGTATCCCTGGATCTCATAGTCCTGCAAGTTATCCCCAAAATACCCTTCACTGACTCATGCCTCCGTAATGCAAACAAAATCTGGTTCCTCCTCAGCAACATAACACTTGAACTCATCAAATTTGGACCGGATACTCTGAGCATTAAACATCATACACTTAACAAATGCTCCATAACCACCTTTGGCTTTTTCATACTGAGGAGTTCTTTTATCACTAGATGAACTATCACTCTGTCCCCTTGAACTGCTGCTGTCCCTATTTGCTGACTTTGAGGTTCTATTGCCTTGGCTTACACTATTGGAATATTCCTGAGTTGGCAATGCAATTTCATCCCTCCCCACCCCACTTCCTAGTTTCCCTGAAGGACATGCTCGTACACTTTGCCTAACACATGGACCCCCTTCTCAGATAAGTGCAGGCCATCCCTCTGATAGAGGTCCCACGATGCATAAAACCTGCTCCACTCGTCTATAAAGGTGAAACCTAGCTCATGGCAGAGCTTACCTACCCTAGCGTTAGCTGCCAGTGCCCTTGAGCTCCACTCAGGGGAGGCTCTAGCCCTAGGCAAAATTGCTGTTACAGTGACTCTATTGTTACCCATCAGGGTGGCCAGAGGGGCCCTGTACCCCCGCAGAAGCTCCTCACTCCTAGCAGGACCTATGTTATTTACCCCTACGTGCACTATAACTGTACTAAACTGGTGATCACTGGTGACCTGTGCCACCACAGGTACCAGGTCCTTCACCTTGGCACCAGGCCTGGTGATGCACCTCCTGTCCCTCCTACCTCTACAGAATACCCGAGCCATATCTGTTCCAAAATAACTTTGCTTCATACAACGCCGATACGAACTGGGTAAGCTACTCGAACCGGATTTGTCCACCTACTTTTTGCATACCACATGATGTGCTTTCATTCCGCTGGTTGTGTAATCCTATCAGGAAGGGAAGACACATCTTCCGTATGGGTGTGTGACTGCCACCACAGCACAGAACGAGCAATCTGCCCTGACCTGCAGCTATCAGACACCAGCGCTGGCCGCGATACGGGCGCGTCTCGTCGTCACTTGGCTCAGCCGGGGGCTCAGCTGTCTCGACGGTGACGTAAGCCCACGCAGATGGATGGGAACCGTGTAGGGAGTGCACTGGCCACGCCGCCCGCACATACATCACCGGCGCCACCTGTGCAGACGCACCTGTCCTCGCCACCTGTGCAGACACACGGATCCTCGCCACCTGTGTGGACACACGGATCCTCGCCACCTGTGTGGACACACCGGTCCTCACCACCTGTGCAGACGCACCTGTCCTCGCCACCTGTGCAGACGCACGGATCCTCGCCACCTGTCCAGACACACGAATCCTCTCCACCTGTGTGGACACATCGGTCCTCACCACCTGTGTGGACACACCGGTCCTCACCACCTGTGTGGACACACCTGTCCTCGCCACCTGTGCAGACACACCGGTCCTCACCACCTGTGCAGACACACCTGTCCTCACCACCTGTGTAGACACACCTGTCCTCGCCACCTGTGCAGACACACCGGTCCTCGCCACCTGTGACACACCTGTCCTCACCACCTGTGTGGACACACCTGTCCTCGCCACCTGTGCAGACACACCTGTCCTCACCACCTGTGCAGACGCACCTGTCCTCACCACCTGTGTAGGCACACCTGTCCTCACCACCTGAACAGACACATCTTTCATCACCACCTGAACAGACACACCGGTTCTCTCCACCTGTGTGGACACGCCGGTCCGGCCACGAAACAGTGTCAGAACAGCAGGAATGGAGAATAGGGCGAAGGCCGATCCGATCGGGGAATAGGATTAGGAAACGGAACTGGGGAACAGAATGAGATACCGGGGACCTGGAGCATGGCCGGAGATAACATTCGGGGAATAGGATATGGAAATATGTCCGGGCAGGGAGAATGACAGATAAATATGGTGGGGAATGGAATAAGAGAACACCGGACAACATAATGATAACTATTAGTGAGGGACCAGAGTCGGGGAATACAATCGGGATGTAGCATTTGGAAACAGGGCCGATGAAAATGTTCTGGGAACAAAACCAAGGAATGGGATGGGGAACAGGACGGAAGCAGAGCCGGGAAATTGGATAAGAGTGCAATACGGGGAATGGAATCAGGTCAGCAGTTGGTTCATTGGCTGAATCGAGACCGTATTTCACGCGAGCATTGCGTTTGATGCCATTATCTATACCAGAACCGAAGTAAGGCGAGCGGTTTCTGCCCCGGAACATGTTACTCCGAGTATTGAAAATATAACCGACTCGGGGCAGCATCAACTATCGACTCGTCACAAGCTCGGTAAGACACTCGTAGGTGTTGGTGCCCACTATTCTGAGAGACTCCTCTTTTCCAGTCGGAGTTTCCCAGAACATTGGAAGAGCGCAAGCGACGAATTCTGTCGGGGCGTGTGCGGGATTCCAGCCCGATTGTGAGCGGGGTTTGTGGGTACGATTGGCGGCTCTCGTGTGACGTCATCTGGCCGGCTGAACGGCCTCAAGTGACGATTTATTTGACGAGCGGACCGCCGGAGCGGGGTCGGCGCGTGCCGCGTCCGTCATCACCCAGCACGCGGCACAGTCGGGCGGCCGTGTCATCACATGGCGTGTCTTCGTCGCTTCGTGGCGGTCGTGTCTTCGCGGCGTCACACGGCGGCGGTGTCGCCGTTCGGCTCTGACCCCCCGTCAGGTCAGCGGCGGTCAAACCCCGCTGCCGTGTTGGCTGTCGCAGGACACCGGTCTAGTTGTGTTGGTTCAGGGCGGGAAGCAACACAACTGAGGCGAAGCACCGGCTTCGTGACCGCAGGTTTTGGTGATAGGCTTGAGCGCGAGCGGGAGGAGGTTGTTTTTCTTCCTGCGTTGCTCACCATGTGGCCGCCGTTCGAGTATTCGTGATCGGGTCGTAAAGGAAATGTGATTTCGAAATTGCGTCCCAAACACAATGCACATATAATATATCAGTTTGCGCCGCATCACCTGTAGATTTTCCGTTGTCGGCAAAACCAAACTGAATGTTCACCCGTGCAGTATCTGGGATGTCTTCCCACTTCCCCAAGGTTTTCCGCGAACAATGAAAACTGAAGCGAGGCAGCGCGCCGAAATTTGGCATAACCTTTCCCACATCAAGTTGTTGTTTACAGATTTTGAGGTCAGGCCATCCACGGTCATCGAGTTAGTCTAGTCAAGTGAGGCCCCTCCAAATAAGTTAAATCAGTCGTCACTTTTTAACGAATAAAGATATTTCAAGGAAACTTTCAGCTTTTACTTATCCTTAGGGAGCTAATACAAACGCCAGAGTATTTTTTTTAACTTCAGCGTTTTTAGTCACATATTTGCTTTACACACTTGACCATGAGGCTAAAATATAAATATGGCAAAGGCAAGCAAGTTTATCCGACTAAGGTTATTTTAAGCAACGTTTCTCCATGAGTTTAGCCAATTATAAAATAAAAACTTAAATAATGGAAAAGCAAAAATTTTGCAAATATGGGGAAGTCCCCTCTCGGGACTGAGTGAGCTGGCCTGAGTGGCTTAAATAATGGGGACTGAGTGGCTTAAATAATGGAAAAGCACTGGCCACGCCGCCCGCACATACATCACCGGCGCCACCTGTGCAGACGCAGCCTGTCCTCGCCACCTGTGCAGACACACGGATCCTCCCCACCTGTGTGGACGCACCTGTCCTCACCACCTGTGCAGACGCACCTGTCCTCGCCACCTGTGCAGACACACGGATCCTGTAGCATAAATAGTTGCTAGCATACTTTGTGCATATATTTGCCTGGACACGGTCGACTTTCTTATGTTTGATAACATGACGCAGATCTCGAGACTCGAAAAATTGTGATGTATTGTATGCAAACCGCATCCACAAGAACGCAAACATGCGCATAAATAGTTGTATATGCAATTAGTACAATGCACGCAGGCAGTAAGCATTCTCATGAACACTAGCAATCAGCTCATCAAGCATGTTATTAAGCTGGGAATTCATAGTTGACAACGTAAGGCACATTTTACTTGCAGCAGACACCTTTATTGACGGTAACTTGCGGAATAATTGAACAAGGTGATTAAGACGTTCACACGCGCTAACAAGATAGTTTAAGAACAACGGAACTTTGGACATGTTGTACGATACGACTCGATACTCTGGCACAGGATCATGTACACATTATCCCAATGCAATGCATCATATTTCAACTTAACATACTCCACTGCTCACGGCCATAAATATACTACGTCATGTCCATGCATAAGATGAAGGAACCAGCATTCACAAACGTCATGATTTTTGCTACATTCTCTTTTACAGCGCATCTGGAGACATCTTATTCATACGAGCTAGGTCCGCGTAACAAGGAGCGTTTATGTTTCGAAGGCACGTACGTGAACAGGAAGGCAGCATCATTAGTAATTTTAAAGCCGAAAAAAATCACTGGGTCTGTTCACCTCCACACTGCCCTATCTCGTCCTTGCCTACTCCCTCCACCTCTATCTCTTTCTCTCTTCCTATCATTCTTCCACCTCCCCGTCTCCCTCCATGCCACACGGATGAGTTCCGAAATCGGGACCAATTTCCATGAGGCCTGCAGGCGACAACAGACCAAGTTCACGACGTCCCACATCCGAACACTAGCTTGTGCTGGAAATAAAATCCACCCGCTGCACGTGGCGCAATGCAAACCGAACTTCCCTGTCCGTCTGCGCCGGCACTCCTGCGACTTGTGTGCCACCGTCAGCTCGCTGCCGGCGCCAGTCTCGAGCCTGACCAGCCTAGATCCGGACGAATGCGCCAAGCTTGCTCCGGATGTTTGGCTGTGTTTGCGACCAGTCGCGTAGTCTCCAGAACGCTGCGACGTGGGTTGTTGTTTTCAGCGTGGGACGCTTTCTTGGATGAGATACAGGTCCAATGCTGGGACTGGCGACAAGATTTGGCCGTGTTTCGGCTTCCGAAATTGATGCGGAGCACGGCGGAACGTCACGCCAGGTGTTGTGTCTTGTCAGCTGGCTAGTTCACCCAAAGGCTGCCACCAGCTGCCAGCTGCTGGTACTTGGCAGCTCCTGCCGCATCGAGGGTGACCCGGTCCAGTATGTCGGTCATCACTCCGTACAAGGTCTGATCCACGGCCGGCTGAATCTCTGTCGTCAGCTGTAGCCTGATCATCTGGCGGTCACGAGCAGCACTATTAGTTGTCAATATCGCCACAGGGACCGCTTCGAGCATGGCGCATTTACTAGAAAGGGACTGCTGCTCGGGGCAAACAAAAAACGTAAGAAGACAAAAATGCCACACGGTAGAACGCCGCTACTTGCTGTGAGTGATCACTCACCCCTTGGAAAACTTCCCTGATACTAATTGGACAGGTTCATGACAGGTCACCGATCTATGCTATTGTTGTCATGTTTGGTGCATGTCAATCGAAACTTTTGCTTTGCCAGAGCGGTGGATGCACCCAGATTATTGACATGTTCTATTTTGGGGAGCTCCAAGATCACACCGTGCCGTCGATGACTTTTCCGATGGTCATGCGGCATTCTACACCTAGATTAGTTTTAAATGACCGCTTATAATACAGCATGCACCCTGAGGCTGCTGTCACGATGAACTCTCCAAACTAAACCCAAAGGGTGTTGGTCTAAGGTGCAATTTATCCAAATCAGCGACATTTTAACCATACGAGTTAGTTAGTTAGTTCCTTGGGCTTTAGGGCGCTTCGACCAGAATCGATCATTCGTGCCCATAAAAACGTACCATCGAAAAAAAAATTTATTCGTAATATTAGCCAAACGTTACATGTCACGCTTAAACCCGTGAGAGAAGCGTGCAAATCAAGCCTGCAATTCATCTGGTACGATGGATGGAGGCAGGAATACAGAGCGCGTTTTTTCCGCCAGGCTTTAAAGGTAAGTATGATTATAAATATTCTGCGCAGTGTTTACGATTTCCGAATGGTCTTTATGATGGAATACTTATCCTTGATTGGGAGTAATAGTTCTTTACAGTACGGGAAGACTAGGATTTTCAAAAGATAAGCAGCGAACAAATGCCGGCACAAGTTAAATACATGTGCTAGCTATGTTTCGGGCGAAAGCACGAACTCATTTAGAATCAAGGAGCGATAATTTTGCATCTCAGGTGGGGAGATTAACTGGCTACTCAGTCCTCAGCGCCCGGCTACTATGCTACTGATCATCCTGCAATCCTTGATCTCTTGTGTGGCGCTATATGGATGAATGATGATCTATGCGGATGACGTCATGTGGCGTGGTTCAGCGGCTTGTGCACTGCCTGACGTTGCAGACTTCAGGTGAGCCAGCTTCTCACCTTGGCTACTGCCGCACTGAAAAGCCGCTCAAAGTTGAGCTTCTTCAGCGCATTCGGTATCTCGACGTTGAACAGGGTAACTTCCGGGACGCCGAAGGTCATGTTGCACGAGAGCAGCTCGATCGAAAGCTTCCGGTCGTTGATGGAGTGGCCAAGTTCGGCCCCAGCCACGGCTGAAAGTATCGGGTCAAAGATCAATCGCATGTGATGTGGGCGCATCCAAACTCTTTTCATGCATGAGTACTTTCCTTGTCCCCCCTTGCGCACTTCATCCTGGTTCTTGCAGACCGGAGACTGTTAGTCACACTGGAAAACCCAGCGAAAGTGTCATCCGGCTCATGGCCCCCTTTTGCTCGTGAAACGTAGTATGTCATGTTTTTCCTACTCTCTCCTATCATTTCTCAGCCAGGTAACCCAGGCTCCGGCCACATTTTCACATATAGATCTGGACTGTTATATAACTTTGACCTATGAAGCGCGATAGCGCACCAAGGAGGGATCTGGGGGAGGGGCTTGTATAGACCATATTGAAAAAGCATCAGATGGAAGGAAAGGCAATACATTCACTTATACAAGAAACGAAACGATTCAAATCTGATGGCAGAACCATATCGGAAAGGGCTTCAGGCAGGATGTGGGCCCCCCACCAGTGGGAAAGAGGCCTTAGGATAGGTCTAGGCCAAGACGAAGACAAAGAAATTCCAACGTTGGAGCAAGCTCAATACCCGAAGGCCCAATAAAGTGAGGAGGTGGATGGACACGACAGGTTCTGTGAGGACATTTCAATGCGTGTGTAAGCCACCAATAGGCAGGTGGCAGGTGGTCTGCATTCCGGTAATGCCAAAAATAACGATTGGTTACCTGTGTTGACCACATAGCAGCTTAGACAGTTGAACTGATCTTTAACTCCGATTTTGTTCTGGTGTTGTGCAGTGTGCACCGCGCGATGTGCACTATGCAGTGCACACGTCCATGTACACTGCATGCTGGTTGTGGTTAGAAAACATCGGCAGCTCCAATCACCATTGGTTTGGGGATGAAACAAGACGATAAGTGAAAACTAAACGGAAGGGTGGAAACTAAACGGAAACTAAACGGAAAGATGAAAATCTGTCCCTGTTAGGAGGCCAAATGATCTATGATCACTAGCTGCGATCAGCAGCGAAGCCATACATTTGCTATTGGAGGCCAACACAGTGGTCGAGCATCGATATAGTTGTAGGCATTGTCCAGATTTCGCCTCAAATTATGCATGTTTTCTAAGATTCTATCCGCGTTCTGGCGTCTATGTGTGTCCGCATAACCTCCCCAGGTGTCTTTCTTGGCCAGGTTTTGCGCTAAATGCAATGCAAGCAGATAGATAGTCAGATTGCATACTTTTGTTGATATATTTGCAGAAGAAAGTTTGTGTTGCAAAGTGAAATCGTCCGGGCGATTGGGCAATAAAAGGCATGCAATTCATTCCTTTCGATATCTGCCAGAAAGGACGTCATAAATGCAATGCACTCAGAAAGAAAAGCTTAAATTAGTACCCGCAGTTTGCATGACACACCGAGGCATTGGTCAAAATAATGCTTCGGCCGTTTTCAAGGAAGGTTCGCGATGCCGAGGTTGTTTATGCAACAAAGAGTGCGTTCAGGTTCCCAACGTTTTGCACGCGCAAATCCGGTGAGTTAAGATTTCAGGAGTTGAAATGCAACCCTGTCTGCATGTAGCTCGAAAATATGAACGGAACACAAAACATAATCGCCAAGTGCCAATATCTTCTATATTATGGCTTACAAATTATATCTAGAGTACAATGGAATATCCATCCATTTCCTGTCTTCCCTGTCAATGATGGGAAACCAACCCTTTGAACAAGATGACCGCAAAATGGTGCCCAGTCGCTCCAACAGTCTAATAAATAATTATTCAGATGGCTCGATGGTGGCAGCCCACAGTCGACGTATTGTGTGCGGGCGTTGTCCGGTGCTCGGAGTTAGTATCCAGGGAAGCTGACAAACCTGTGGTATTGGCGATCACCGCCTTGATTTCGCCACGGCCACGACTCGGAAACGATGCTCGCAAGAACGGCAGCCGCTCCTTCCGCAGGTTCGATATCGCTCCGGTGGCATTAAAGCGGCCAGTGAACCTGTCAGCAACACAAGCAACAAGTGAGCCTGTCAGCAAACGAACAACAGGTGAATTTGTCATCAATACGAGTAACAAGTTAGCTTGTCAGCAACACGAGCAACAAGCGAGCTTGTCGGCTGTCAGCAACACGAGCAGCAAGTGAGATTGTCAGCAACACAAGGAAAAATGAGCCTGTCAGCAATACGAGCAACAAATGATCTGGTCAACATCACTAGCAACAAGTGAGTCGTCAGCAATACGAGCAACAAGTGAGCTTGGGCAGCAAAACAAGCAACAAGCGAGCCGTCAGCAATACGAGCAACAAGTGGGCTTGTCAGCAACACGAGCAACAAGTGAGCCTGTCAGCAATACGAGCAACAAGTGGACCTCATCCGTCCTAGGAGATTGACACATTCCTATGGTATATTTTTCTCCGCTGCCAGGGAAATTAATTTGGAAAAATCGCGGCTCCGTTCGGCATACCTGACGTCGAGACCTATGCCGGTCTTTTGTTATTAACCAGAATACATTTAAATTTACTGAGGTGTGACGTCAAGAGGGGAACATGTCGAGCCGATTTATTCCACAATTAAGAATAACAAACAAACAACCCCACGACTTGTCCTCAAATGGCCCATGTTGGGATGAATGGCTCACAACTAAAACAAGTTTCCTTACATAGGTCATTTACCACCCAAATGTCATTCGAAGCCATTGACTTCAACTTGAATTCGGATGATCCTTTTCACATGCTATGAGACACTTCTCCTTGAACTTTGTCACTTTGTCACTTTGGATGTGAAACCTACACACACACATACACACACACACACACACACACACACATATATATATATATATGTATATATATATATATATATATATGTATATACATATATACATATAATACATATATACATATATATATATATATATATATATATATATATATATATATATATATATATATATATATACATCATGTGCTTCTGCTTTTAACTTCAAGCAGCTACTAGAAATGTTCCAAGCGGTACAGCACTCACCTGATCTCAGGGAACACCAGGGTCACGTTCATTGTCATGTCGTCCGGGTCGCTTTTTTGACTCAGGATTTGCAGGTTGTCCACGCCAGTAATCTGTGGAAAAATACACGGATCATGAATCAACTATGGAATCATATCAACTTCCATGGTACCTAATCAACTATCGGCCATAGCCGTCTAGTTTCGAGTGTGTATGTCGAGAGTCACTGGCTACTCTGGAACGAGCTGCATAGTTGTGACTAATTATGAACACAATCCCGGAGCAATTGGCTTCTTTGGAATGCGCCTGCAGTGCCGAAGGTATGGACCCATCAATCGACCGAACGATAAATCAACATTGGACCACGATAGCAGGTTTGCATCTCCAGAATTGAAGGCACAACGATCACAAAAAGGCGGACAACCATGCAATAATATATAACGAGGAGAAACAGTATTTGTATTCTTGCTACTATCGTCGAGCAATGATTCAAATGGATAACCTACTTGCATTGCCACGTTTGAAATTGTTTACACGTGGTGCACAACTGGTTTTGTTGACACTTGGAAGCCAAAGAAAACAACTACCATGAACACGAACCAGAACAAAATATGTTACGAAACTGCATAGGAACCAGAGACAGCGGACCAACAAGCGGCACTGTTAGTGATTTGCATTGTTACGCTGACACATGACTAGCTTGCCTTTGACATCCCATGATCCTTCCATTGAACTTCCCCTCCCATAGTCATTGTTGTATTCTGTTAAACAGCATGGATGCGGTAGAAAGAGACTCTTTGCAAATGGGACGATTACGATAGCCTCTCGCTGTTCAGCCAATTTGTAAAACATAATTTGTAACCCTAGAGCTGCTGGAGGGACGATATATATATATATATATATATATATATATATATATATATATATATATATATATATATATATATATATATATATATATATATATATATATATATATATATATATATATATATATATATATATATATATATATATATGTATACAATATGGTTAATGTTGCATTATAACAAGGTAGAATGAGCCAGCTCTTAAAGCGAAGTCTTCTTCGCTCACACTGTTAAATTAAGCTCGCTCATATTCAAGTTTATTTCGTGGCGTATCATTTCTTTACTTCTTTACTTCACGTCATGTGTTTTCTGAATTATGAACCAAATGCGCAGCTCGATCACATTCAAATTTGACATGCCTGCGGACAATTCAACAGTTGATCTTATGCTTCTGAAATGCTTGCCTGGGTACCCAGGATCGTCGAGCTACACGGGGTTAAAGGCAGGTCGCCAGTTTCGAAAAGTGGATATGAATGCGCTCCTCTCCTTAACTCTACCCAGGAGTGGTTAGACAGTCGGCAACGAGGTGCCACTATTAGTAATCGGCTTACCCTGAGGTCGGCCACGTATGTCGAGACGGTGTGCCGGCCGTACGGGTACTTGACGTATCTGGACGACAGCGGCACGGCTTCTATGGTGACGCCCATGCGGCTGGAGAGGTGAGTCTCGCGGCCCAGCAAGGCCTTCATGCCCGTCTCGTACACGTCGCCCAGACCGACCACGGCCGATGAGAGCGCCGTGATGTCAGCTGCATCTGTCGACAGCCGAGCCGAGTAGTCATTCGCAGAGTGATGGGTGGCTGAGTATTGAGCAACGCGTGTTGCGATACATGAGTCATGCACGAGTCAACCCATCCAGGGTCTACGCACATGGCTAGTCATGGTCACGTGTTCTAAACTGGACTGTTGACATCCTTCCACTCTCCAAATCTGGCATGAGAGTAGCTGTTGGAACTAAATAGATTCAGCCAGCTTGTAAAGCGAAATCCTCTGTGCCCACACACTGTCAAATTAACCCGTCCCGTCTCCCGGAGGGGGGTTCAACCACCACCACTCAGGGTTTTTTTTTCGCGAATAGTGAACGAACGGTGGGCGGCAGCGCGCCAAAATTTGCCATACCTTTTCCCCACATCAATTTGGGAATCTTGTTTCAAAATTGTAAAGTCAGGTCATCTAGGGTCAACGAGTTAGTCAGGGTCAAGTGAGGTCGCCTCCAAAAAAGTTAAACCAGTTGTCACGCTTTAACGGATGCAGATATTTTAATGAAACTTTCAGCGTTTGCTTATTTTTAGGGATGCAACAAAACGTACGAGGGAAATTTTTCATTTTTTCCGTTTTTGACTACAAATACATTTTGCATATTTGCCCATTGCAGTTCAAATCGAAGATTCTGGCTAAGGTAAGCATTCTTATTAGGGCACGTTGACTTCCAACAACGTTTCTCGGTCTGCTCCACCCATTAGAAAAGGAAAATTAAAGAAAACTTGAGAACTCAAAATTGTGAAGTTTCAAAAAATAAAATTTGTATTTTGGGGGTCGAAAATTTGTATGGCCCTGGTCGATTTCGCTGTCCTTTTCTGATCCCAAATATTTTGTCGTTTTTATTTTTCTCAAATATCCCCCAAAATGAACTCCCCAAAGCGAAAAGCATAAAGTAAGTCGTGAAGTCATGAAAATCTAGCCCCCTAGTGACGTCACTTTTTGGGATTTTTTAAGGGGTGGATTCGGACCCTACTCGTCGAGCGCTTTCCGATTCCACCTCTTTCGTTTTCGTGCGACGCTTTGGTTGGATTTTAGAGGTGGTTTCTATCCGCCCCACCCCGAGACGGGGTGTGATGATCTGACCGGAAAGACGGTGCGAGTTAAGCTAGCTTACTTAGCTTAGCTTCTTCACTTCTTGCCTTCTGCATCCGCTGTTTTCAAAACTTTAAGGTGTTCTTTTATAAAAATGCAGTTAACTTTCCAACGACTTTTTCTTCGAAAAATAATTAATTCGTTATCGAGATACCGAAAGGTGCCGGATAAGCCCACTTAACAAATGAATGAGTTTCCTTCATTTGCACAATTGGGTTGTACCCACTGCTATGCATATTGAATCAAAGCAATTGGCAACACGGGAGTGATGGGAACAGAAGCCAACTATATGGCCAAAGAGAGTTGTAGATACTAGCCGTACATGTGGAAAATAGTTTTTTTTTTTTAATGCAGCATCCACATGGGATTGAAGAGCGCAACTACTAAATAGTATATTGCTATGAGACGCTACATATATGTAGCACGAACATGCTCTCATCGAAGCTGCCTGTACATGCCTTCGCTGCTGCCTTGAATAGGACTGATGGATTGTGAAGGACGTTCACATCATTGAAGCTTCGAAGAAAATAATTTGTTGTTTTGTAAAGAACGCAAAACAGACTTGGCAGCAGCATGCTAGCATGTAGCCTTTGTAGGCATAAAGTATTGCTTGTGTAGGTGAACCGAGTTGGCTCATACAGGAAAAAGTAGGCGAGAGCGGAAAGGAGACGAGCTTTTACTGATATTTTAATAATGATTTTAATAAAAAGGAAGCCAAATTATTTACGCATGGAAGCTAGCCGGCGGATTTTGAAACGTTGTGTAAAGGCATTGATGGGATAGGGAGATGGTAGGGAAAGGTGGCGCGCGGAATAGAAATCGCATCAGTAATTTGTGCTGAGCTCGATCAACACGCAGTGTGAGTGCAGCCGTACCCCTGAAATTGAAGCTGGTAGATTATGAAATAGAAGGCACACTGACAAAGTGCGCATCCATTACAGCACTGCGCTTGAATGTTTATTTTTGTACCGGTGATGAAGGATTGCATGCGTACATACAGTTGTCTGTTTGCTGTTCGTTCGCTACGTCATTA
Source organism: Imbricaverruca yamaguchii (assembly GCA_034440575.1). Taxonomy (NCBI): domain Eukaryota; kingdom Metazoa; phylum Arthropoda; class Thecostraca; family Neoverrucidae; genus Imbricaverruca; species Imbricaverruca yamaguchii. Next base: position 2,593,743 of record JAOTOL010001617.1, on the reverse strand, counting down.
ACTTTACTTAACATCATTAAACATAAGCTGCGCATGTTGGTTTTGAGTTCAGCCTTACTCACAAATCGCGAATTTCTTCATATTTTACTCATTCTTTGGTGTCAATTTTCTATGTCATTTGAACAGGCATTTGCATGGGAGTCATCGTGAACGTTGGCATCTGTTATAATTTGAATTGATTATCCATCTGACGGACCGTGCTGCCAGATGGCCGATGTGCTGTTGTAACAATACACCTTCATTCGGGGAAGTAATTTCGGAAATCTTTATTTAGTTTAACATCTAAAGAGGACCATCAGACATCCTTCCAGAGCCCGGAAACTATTGGTCTCCAGGTGGAGGCTTTGCAGTTCACGATGACTTCCTTAGTCATGTCAAGCAGATATTTCAGGCGAACCATTTTATTGCGAAGTCCTGCGGATGGTATGATTGTTCCACTTTCTGATGAGCAAAGTGCTCTTTACGCACTGAAATGAGGCCCTAAAATTTGCATACATTGCGTACGTCCGGTATAAGTTCAGCATCACCCCCCCCCCTTCCGCACATGGAATAAGATAAGTGGCTAAGCTTGTGCACATCTGTTTGGAAATACCCCCGACTAAATTGTTGAATATTTGTGTAGGAGTGAATTCGTCCTCATATTAACGAACTATAAACGCGCTCACGCTGTCTGGTCCACAAGCCTTGCGAGAGCTGATGGTCTACAAGGCTGCAACCATTGGTGCTTTCGATCCTTCTAGCCGTGAAAGAGGATCTGGAGGGTACGCTTCTTCAAACAGATGCTTTTTTACTTCCGTGTCTGTACATTCTGCAACAAAATCCTCATTCAAAGTAGTTGTGAGTTTGCTGTCGTCTGAAATGTTGCCTTCATTCCCTTCATACAACATAGCTGATGCGCAGTGATTTTCAGAGATGCATTTTAACAAGGGCCAGTATCTTTTGAGGAAATTTTGACACCGAAAATGACCTGCTGCACAAATATTCGAAGTATTTTGTGCTAGAAATAAACTTATACCTCGCCCTTTTAGTATGGAAATCAGCTCCGGTACCATCCGGCGATTGCGGAGCCATCGGCGAAGTTTTTCCTACTTTAGTCGGAGCACTGCAAGCACGGGCGAGTGGAACCACAGGGGAAATGCGCGCCTTAATGTCACCGCAGGGAATGGTCATGCAACATGCCGTTCGATTAATGCCTCTGTCATACAAAATTAACAGACTTCAAGGGGTGAGCAAAAGAACACAAAGTCTGCACTCTTGTAATTAAATACGCGATGTCGTGCTACAAGTGGCGTTCGAGGGGAAGTCATCGCAACCTTAGTAACTATTTCTGGTACGTAACTGGAAGACAATCGCGCACTTCGACGCGGATCTGGAATTTTCGAGATAGAAACACTAAGACTAACGAATTGCGAATCCTGATCAGATCGATCGCCAACTGGTAGATCCTTCAGGTCACAGCAATTGCCGAATCTGTTCTGGGAGGAGGCTCCGCGGCGGGTAGGCACAGCACCGCCCGTCATCGCCGTCCGACTGACTTCTACCTGTTCAAAATCGCCAACCACGTTTCGTCTTCCGTCTGCCGGACGAGTAGCAGGGACCGCGATACTCTGCAGTGTGGCGCCACTTTTCGAAGGTTCGTGGCACACGACCGGCGGGATGTCTGGGAGCCACAGCCGGATGAGACGCGTCTCGACCTCCGGTGGGTCCGACAGGCGCTTTGACAGCAGTGACGTCCGCGCAGCGCACGTCACGCCGCCTCCCGGCGACCCTGAGTCAGCTGACGGCGCCTCCCAGCGACCCTCAGTCACGTGATGCCGCCTCCCAGCGACCCTGAGTCAGGTGACGCCGCCTCCCAGCGACCCTCGGCCAGCTGACGCCGCCTCCCAGCGACCCTCGGCCAGCGGACGCCGTCTCCTAGCGACCCTCGGCCAGCTGACGTCCCCTCCGAGCGACAGTCAGTCACACCGGGACAATGCATGGTCGCCACACCCAGTGCTTGGTTCCGAGTCTTCGACAGTCTATGTTAGCCACATATCGATGCCTTGGTCGTAGACCCCGGTAGCGGTGGAGCCAGCAGCAGCGGCCGCTCTGCATGAACAGATCGGCAAGAGCAAGCAGCGATTGCAAGCTACACCAGTATCGCTGTTTTCTGATGCCGGTACGATAACCACTCGGTCACCATTCCAGTGAAGGCCCCGGAAAGCTAAGACGGTTCAAATGTGTACGGCTCGTTGTCTCCGGGACAGTGTCCTCGGATTCAGCATCGTGGGGATACCCTAACAAAGCGAGTTGCCAACTAAGTGTTGGCGGGTGCGTACAGTGCATGAATGCTCTTAGTAGCAATCTTACTGCAACCAGATTTTGAATAAGGCTGCTTACGAAGACGTGCTAGTTCTAGAAACAAGAAAAATGAAAAGCATGTGCGACTCGGTACAACAACGCATTCACTTTCAATGGCGAGCTTAATGGCATGCTCTTGAATTCTTGCACGCAAGAATGCTACTATTGCAACGAAAGGGATTGGGCATGACAACTGAAGCCACCACCAGATATTCAAATCGAAAAGCATCAATTCACCGATTCGTCAACGTTTATGGCATCCCAAGCAGCGCCTGAATAACGGCCTACCTGGACTTCGCAGGAGGTGGCCTGACTTGGACACGGCGGCAACCTCTTGCCCGTGAACTGGCTGCGATTTTGGACCGTCGACCAGCACAGAATACTTGGTGTCCGGATCTGCCTTCGATGATTCTACCTCAGGGAACTCTGACAACACTTTATCACTCGGGAGTTTGGTTTGGACAGGGAGGGTCGTGGGTTTCGTCTCAGGCTGGATCGGGCGATCCGGGAGTTTCGTCTCAGGCTTGACTGGATGGCCCGTGGGTTTCGTCTCAAGCTGGACTGGAGGTTTCGTGGGTTTCGTCTCAGGTTGGATTGGAGGTTTCGTGGGTTTCGTCTCAGGTTGGACTGCAGGTTTCGTTGGCTTCGTCTCAAACTGGACTGGTGGTTTCGTGGGTTTCATCTCAGGTTGGACTGGAGGTTTCGTGGGTTTCGTCTCAGGTTGGACTGGAGGTTTCATGGGCTTCGTCTCAAACTGGACTAGAGGTTTCGTGGGTTTCGTCTCAGGTTGGACTGGAGGGTCCGTGGGTTTCGTCTCAGGCTGAACTGGAGGGTCCGTGGGTTCCTTCTGAGGCGGAGTCGGAGGATCCGTGGGCGTAGTCTCAGGCAGACTCGAAGGATCCGCGGGTGTCATCTCAGGCTTGACTGGAGGGTCTGTGAGCCCTTCCTCAGGTAGAGCTGAGGGATCCGCAGGTCCGGTTTCCGGCTGCACAGGCTGGGCAGTGTCAGTAGGCTCCGGCTGGAGCGAGGGACGCTGTGTCTTCGTCTCTGCCACCGGCGAGTCGTCGCCGTCGTCGTCGTCGTCAGCAGGCAGGGACGTCGGGATCAGCTCTGGCTGGGTGCTGGCTATCGTCGACTCCGACGGAGCCGGGTAGGCGGTCGTCGGCGCCGGCGTCGATGCCAACAGCGTGCTCGACTCGTAGCCTGCGACCGCTCCGTCCGACTCGTCCTCGGACGCCGCGGCGGCCGAGTCCCGTCCGGCGGCGGCGCCGTCGCCGATCGCCAGCTCATCTCCCACGGGCGCCTCGCCGGCGGACGCCCCAACGTCCTCCTCCTCGTCCTCCTCCTCCTCCTCCTCCTCCTGCGACGCCGCCCCGCCATTCGCGTCCAGTCCGTCGGGCGGCACGAGCGCGCCGTGGGAGGCGGCCGCCGCGGGTTCCGAGAGCCCGTCCGGCTGGGCTCCGACGGCGGCCAGCAGTTCGGAGATGCCGACGGGCGGAGGGCCGGTGGGGACGTCCGTCGGCGGTCGGGAGGCGCCGTCGTCGCCGCGTTCCGTCAGCTGGAGGGTCGTGGAGGGCTCGGTCGGCGCCGCGGTGGCGGCGGTGGCGGAGGTGGCGGCTGTCGGGCGGAAGGGTGTCGCGCCGTCAGTCGGGTGAGCAGCGATCGGAGAGACGTGCATTGACACTTGTGGTGGACGGGCTAGTAGCGCGTGCTGGTGAAGGGGTGATTGACGGCCGGTCAGCCAGCTTTCTTACGACATCCACTGCTAACTTGAAGCTATGTCAAGAGCAAGTGCGTCTACTCTAGATGTGGGCACTCGAGTGGTGTCAGATACTGGAAGTGTAAATCACGCGCACTTGTATGCCTACAAGACAACAAACCCTGATGTATGTAGGTAATGCAGCGAAATTTAGTCTGACGTTTGATTGCCTGGTGAACTTGAGCACTCCTGGGTGCTATATGCCAAAGTCCGGCCAATCTTTGTGAACAATGGCCAGTTATTGAAATTGTATGCATCTGGTTCTACATTGCCATGAAACGAAGTCCTGACAGTATTGAAGGGGAATACCGAAACGAAAAAGTGGAAAGCCGGAAAATATTCCAGATCTGGGTGCTCCTGCATCAAATAACTGAATTAAACATAGCTAACTCCATTTTAGAGCCATTGAACATACACTTTAGCCCAAGTAAAGATGCATTCATTTTGAGACACAAATTGGAGACTAGTCCAGTGGAGTTAAAATTGGGGATTTATAGTGGGACGTTTTCATTACTAATGGTACACCTGATTTTCAGAAGCAAAGTTTGATTATTGTGAGCTGAGATAGTTCGAACCTCAGAGGATAGGTGACGTAATAAAAACGGCACGGTAGCAGTGGGGAAGTCAGCCAGTTGGAAAAGCCAGACATTTTAAATAGGGATAATAGTGATGTAATCCCGTGTCCTAGAATGAAAACATCCACGTCTGATTTTCAATCAGTCTGGAATATTTCCTTTCTGAAAATGTGCTTCAGAGGCGGGGTCAGGCACAACGGAATGGACGTTATCATGCAATATTGTATTCACACAGATTAATCCAAACAGCTGAACCGAAGGACTTGAACTGCTCCATAAAATTGCTCGGTAACTCGGTAACTTTACCAATACCACATCCTACGTTCTAAAGAAACTATCAGCCAACAGCATACGCACCTACCAATTCCTCGTTGATTCACTCAATCCCGCATAACACATGGATTGACCGAGTGCCCATCAATAATTATAACTCAATCCGTGCCTGTTAAAAGGGGTCTGCGCCGTTTACACCTAAGAGCATGTATCGCACCCAGTCAGCTCTTACCAGAACTCATGGGTACCCAATATACAAATTTGTCGACCATGTCTCTTAATAATGAAGGACTCCTCACGACATCAGCAGGTAGCCTAATTAAATTGATCAACCATCTTTGACCGAAGACCGGTTGTCGCCTAACTGTCCTACACTTTGATTTGTATAATCTGAATTGATTACCTCCACGTGACAATCTAAACAAAAAAGCACCCGCCAAATTGATCTATTCTGACACTTTCGCAAAACGCTTCATCTTTCGTCACCCTTCATTCTTTCGTCACCCTTCCACAATTGAGTATATACCTAATTCCTTAAGCCTTCTCCATATTCTAGATTACCCTCTCCATCGATGAGTCTAGTGGCTTTGCGCCTTCTAGCTCTTTCTAGAACTCTTTCAAGCACATATAGGCACACATATACACACATACACACATGCACACACGCGCATATATATACATATGTATATATATATATATATATATATATATATATATATATATATATATTATATAAGATTACATCTTTTTAACTAGGATTCCATGATTTTATGTGAAATTTCAATTGTTATCGCACATAGTTCAAGTACATGCTTTGTATTACTTCCTTGCTCTTATACCTTACGCTCCTGTGAATTATTCCCAGCATTCTGATTGCTCTGCTCCAAGCCGAGGTACTTTGTTTTTTCTCCGTTGTGATCATTTGAAAACAACATCAAAGTCTCTATTCTCTTCAATGACACCATTTCTCTACCTCGGATTGCATACAATGTATCTATTGGCATTCATGTCCAGCCATTATAATATTCCAAATGTTTGAATATTTCTGATATGATCAACACAATAGTTCAAACGAAGCATTTTCTCTGATGTATAGTAAGACGATATGATTAAATTTCAGTCATCAGTACGGGAGCAGCACATATAACTATTAATGAAAAATATGATGACTTAGTACCAACTTCCAAAGTTTATGCCGACAATTTATTTGCTAATATTTGTTATTGTTTTTTTGCTACATATTTGTTCCGATTTAACCCGCCCCGTCTCGGAGGGTCTTCAACCGCCCCCACTCAGGTGTTTCGCGGATAGCGGACGTACGGCGCGCGACAGTGCGCCCAAATTTGGCATACTCTTTTCCACATCAATTTGACATACTGATTCAAATTTTTTAGGTCAGGTCATCTAGGGTCAACGAGTTAGTCAAGGTCAAGTGAGGTCACCTCCAAAAAAGTTCAGCCAGCCGTCACGCTTTAACGGATACAGATATTAAAATGAAACGTTCAGCGTTTCCTTATCCTTATGGATGCAATAAAACGTACGAGTTGAACTTTTTTATTTTTCTCGTGTTTGACTACATATAAATTTTGCGTATTTGCCAAATTGCAGTTCAAATACAGGATTCTCGCTAAAGTAAGCATTATTTATTAGGGCAGGTTGACTTCGAACAACGTTTCTCGGTCTGTTCTACCCATTGGAAAAGGAACATTAAAGAAATCTTGAAAACTCAAATTTTGAAATTTCAAAAAAATATGGACCTGGCCGATTTCGCTGTCCTTTTCTCATTCCAAATAAATTTTGTTTTTCATATATCCCCAAAATGAACTCCCGAGAGTCAAAAACATTATGTAAGTCGTGAAAAGTCGTGAAAATCTAACCCCCTGGTGACGCCACGTTTAGGAGAAATTGTTTTCAAGTGTGGACTCGAACTCTACTCGTCGAGCGCTTTCCGATGACACCTCTTTCGTTTTCGTAAGATGCTTAGTTTGGATTTTAGAGGGGGTCTTTACCCCCCCGAGACGCGGTGTGAGGATTTGACCGGAAAGACGGCGCGGGTTAATCCGCGCCGTCTTTCCGGTCAAATTCCGACAACCATATACAAAGTTCCAACAATCTTTCTCCGCATATAACAACTAAAATCAACGTATGCAATTGCGCTCAGTTGTCACTCACCCGGTGAAGATTTGTCAAATATCTACGCAGCTACTTTTCCTCAAATAATTCAATGTCTGAGTATTGGCTACCGACATGTCTACCTTGCTGGTGTTTGACTCCTAATCGCTTTCCAAATAGCATTCATTTCTTGTAACGTTTAGCGTAAAAAACTAGTTGACCTTCTCGCATGCACCATGACATTATACAAAAGCGAATTGAAGCTGAAGGTCACATGTAGGAGGCATTGAAAGCAACATTTTGACTGGACACTTCTAGTGGTACATTTTCGACACCTTACCACTTTCAATAGCATGTAAATTTATAAGAACCAGTTTGCAATTTGTCGCAGTATCATGAATGTTTGTTTATTCGTGTGTGATGTAAACGGCCGTGATTTGTCTAAGTGGAGTTCAGAATTCACATGTAGATTGACTTCGACCTTTTCGACCTCAGTGTCGTGTTGTAACAGTGTTGCTAAACACGTACTGTTTTAATCGTATAATGTCTAACTATGGGTGCTGTGACCCGTAAGTCAGCCGACCTACCATGCCCCGCATATGTCGCGTCTAGTACTTTTCCGTCCGGCGCCGGCAACGAGGTCACCGGCCCTCGTCGGAACCGAGTCAGCGTTCTACGGGACAACGCCCGGCAACTGCGACGTGTGCCTGGTCTTCCGGTCGTGGTCCAGCCAGGGCGGTGGCCACACTCCCGCTGACAGACGTGTCTGGACTGTTGAGCCGCGCCGGCCTGTCGCTGTCGGTCGCGTGCGTAAATTAACTGTATTTCGCCCTCCAAATTTATAATTGAAATCAATCGTTGTCCCCATACATTCGCTATACCTTCAGCGCAATATATCGTGCAGAGTACTTATCATTTTTGCCTTCGGAGTTGTCGCGGCGCAAGGGTCGAGACCCTAGACTTTTCACGAGCCCACAATAACGACCTTCACTACAACCTGACCTAATACCGATGTGAAACAATATGCACCTATATAAATACATGTTACATATGTTTTGCCTCTTACGCTAAGATTTCTGGGCGACAATTCTGAGCGTGGAAGCAACAGCTAAATTCGTAACCTCACCCTAATTATTTATTTGTCTTTATTAAACAGATATTGACCCATCGATATGCACCATGCTCCGGCATGTTTGAAGCCTGTGCTCTACAGCTCTTGGAAGTGCACCCAAAAAATGGCACCGTTCGAAACTACCGACTGGAATGTGACCTTATTTAGCTGTGATCATGGGTCACCAGACGCAATTTGAGGCCAATTTCACAAATTTTTTGCTGTGTAATCACACCAAATTCGGTGTGAATACACCGTTCTAGTTGTTGGTGGTAAAGATGACATTTCACCAACACTGTGGTCAACGCCCCCCCCCCCCGAGACAGGGTGTGAGGATTTGACCGGAAAGACGGCGCGGGTTAATATTTGGCAGGTATGGCGGCTGCGATGTAATGAGGGTTTCTTTGCGTCCATTCCGAACTCTACTGAGTTTCTGGTCAAGGGTTTATGTAGTTCAATGGCATATTGCTTGGGAAACAATCTGCTGTTTTACATGTTGTTACATGATGTTTATGTTTGGTCTCAGACATTTTGGTTATTCACTATGGTACCCTTTCAACAGTACATTATCACTTAATCACTATTGGAAATACATCATACTACTTTGGAATGTGTTTCCTGTCTACACTGAAGGGTATTAAAAAATAATATCGCTTGTACCAAATTACAAAATTGTGTCCAAATTACACTATTTGTGGCTGTAAACCGATATCTTTGTGAGATATGTTTGAAGGCAATTTGTCATTTTTATCGTGATGTTTGTTATTAAGCTGTGTGAGTACAAAGCAATGGTGAAAATGGCCTTTGAACATCAATAGGGCTATTGATGAGCTATTGATCAACAAGAGCAACAACGGAGCTATCCGTTGTTCAATTGCCAAGGATCACGCCAGGTTAGGGCGTGATGGTGTTCGGTAGTATCCCGAGAAATAATGAGGGTGACAGTTTTACGTGTCTGCATAGCAACTACCAGATGCAATTATCTACATTGCTTGCTCGGGAACGAATACCATGGCATGACAACAAGTATCTCTTTCCCCAGAATAGCACCACTTCACAATATCACCGAAATCAGACACGTTGTATAAGTGAGGCTAGGGATGCTCGTGTCGTCCTAACAAAAGCCGTGTCGCCGGCTCTCGGGCGGGGTATTTGCGTGTTAGTGCAGCTGGTTGGGATGTTACAGGCCGTGGACAACCACACCAATATTTTAGAGCGGCAGAGCACAGTTAACGTGATTAGTTTCCGCGTCAGGCGCTCGTTGCGACGGCGGGCCGACTGGGCAGTGCTCTGGTATCGTCCGTCGGGTTAGCTGCTCGCACGCATACCTGCCTAAATGTGTGGTCTGTGGCAGTGTGGCGGGCAGCGTGGACGACGCCGCTGTGGACTCGGTGGGCCACATGCGGAGCGGAGCCGGCCGCGGCCGATAGGCGGCGGCTCGAGGGTCCACGGCTCGCGGCCGACGCGTGGCCGGTCCGGAGGCCCGGCCGACGGTGCGGCCGGGAGGGTGCCACGCCCGGGGCCGAGGCCGGACGCGCGGCCGCCTGGCGGGCGCCGCCAGCCGGCAGCGTCCGGCCGGCTGCCAGCCGCCGGCCACACACCTGCTATCGAGTCTATCCTGGTACTGATCGAGAACGATTTGTCGCAGCGCTGCGAACAGGAGAAACGGCGCGTCAAAACGGCGCGTCAAGTCGCGTCAGAACGTCAAAATCTGATGGCAGCCTGACGCACCGATTTGGAGTTCCGTCCCGCTTTTTGCGAAATGATCAAGATAGTATCCATCGTGGGAATTATCAAGATGTTTGTGCAGCATGATTCATGCTTTTGGGTGGCCATGCTAAATTGCATCCCGGCAGCAACACAAATATAACGTATTTCCGGTCAAATCCTCATACCCATTCTCGGACGGGGGTCCTTAAAGACTCCTAACGTCCAAACTAACCGTTTCACGAAAACGAACGGGTTATCATGAGAAAGCCATCGCCTCGTCTTGGTTCGATAATGGTATTGCATATTATTTTTATATAAATTTGAAGCGGTTTTTTGAAAAATGATGTATGTTTTAAGCACGATTATATCTGCATTTCCTAGGAATTTAGATCGTGTGTTGCAACTTTGGCACTATTTGAGCCAGGAAAGCTAAAAAAAGGATAAAAAAGTGGGATCCCAAACAGGTTTAGCTCGTATTGCGCACTTTATGGTGACCTGACCTCAAGTCACGTCACGGAGGCCAAATGAATTGGAGAAAGAACTTATCCCGACGCTTCTTTATGCATACTAAGGTAGTCATAATATTGAATATATGTATTTTTTTTTTAATATGAAAATTGGCCCAACATGAGCACCAATTTGCTGTGATCTCACGTCACCAACCTGACCTCAAACGAAAATCCTGAATATATGTTCCGAACGCATTGCCCAATTGCACGTACGTATCACGTTTAATTTCATTATCTTTTTATAATTTTATAATCTCAATATCTTTAATGTGTATGAAATATCGATCCTCGAAACAAATTGAAGCGGTCCTCTTTGACCTGAGCCAGGATGATGTTCTTACACGACCCGAGGATGAAATTTCTGTCAGACCAAAAAATAGTCGCGTAAAAGCTACAGAAATTTGCGTGGCGCTTCACGCTGTCGTGTTATCGCTATAGCGGTAAAATCCTAAAGGGTCGAAGAAGGACCCCCACCCCGAGACGGGGCGGGATAAAGTCGGCAATTCAAACATACTACACAGTCAATCGTGCTTTAGTCGACTAGTCTTATGCCATATCTTCCACCACCACGTAAGAACTGGCAACCCCAACGGGCCTCATCATTTGTATCTATAGGTGCACCAGCTCCTATCCCGAGCCCCAGTTGTTCGGTGTTCAGTTGAAATAATTGGTCTGCATCTCGGCTGCTTACACCAGTTTCTCAATTTGTGAAGGGTTCTTACTGGCAGTCCTCACCACTTCGCCGCTAAGTTTCGTGGATCAGTCGAACAGACCAGGACGTTGCACGCCACCACGTGCATAAAGCAGCTTCTGTTGCATGTACTCCAAACAATCAGCCACCTTCCGCGCCAAGGTCAAAGATGAAGATGTCAAGGCAATCTAAGCGTCGGAGGCTTGAGTCGAGCAGTGCACCGCATCTATTCACACAGAAATCGCAAACTAAGCATAGGGGAATAACTTGCTTCGGGAAAATATCGATATTTAAGCATATTCCAAAACATGCGTGGTTTGCCGGTCAGGTCAGGAGGAAAACATCGCAGTCTCGCAAAATCTGATATGTAATAGCTAGGATAAGCTTTTAAAATGGGATCCATTGTGCGTTAGGAATGGTATAAATGAACGGTGAATTATAATTCAGCGAGTAAACACATTTTAGTTTTACTATCAAAATGTTATGTAAGTTCACTAAATACCTGATGGTCTTATTCTTAATTCATTTGGCGTTGATAAAGACACTGATGATACGAGCAAATCAAAAGCGCGAAACATCAATCACCCGGACACATTAGGCTGTAGAAAAGCAGGCTCGATTCTACCACAGCTTTTACCTTACGTTCCCTCAGAAATAGATTCTTTGAGTGTGACCTGACATGATCTGCCTATTGGTTGCCAAATGGATTCAATAAGATGCCTCATGATTTCTGCTGAACGATGGCGTGGCTGCCTGGCATGTTCTCCGCGTTTACTCCAAGAACTCGGGTTACATGCACGTCTCAAATGGCGATGCTTAATATTCTTTGATATTTTATGTAGCATTCTGTTAAAGTTCGAACACCTGCGTCAATCTACTACTTTATCGATCGATTGGACACAGAGTGGCGTTGCATGGAGTTCCCTAGCTAGACTTCCCTACTTGTCCTCTCTGGGCAACGATATGTGCATAGTATCCAGGTAAAATGTGGGTGCAACCGGTTTCGATGATGATGATATTCATGTATAGCAAATGCAAAGACCTTATACCATGGTTTCATGTTAACTTGATATGGTGGCACACCTGCTTGTCTGTTGGCTTTGTTCAACGTATTTATTCATAAATACATGCTACCGTCCAATTGCACCTGCGCCATTCGGGAATATCAAAGCATATCGGTGGCAGGATATATGATATTTCCATGTAACATACATACACCGAGCATCAGTTGCAGTGTTTGCCCAAATAGGGAGTGCAGCGATGACTCTACAAGCGCTCTATTTATTGAAAGCCAATGCCAGGCACAGCAAAACGTTAATAAAACAAGTGCCGTCTTATCTTTCATTGTTGCTATTTGTGGTCTTTCAAAGTTAAGGTTCCCTTTAATTTTTACATGACGACCTCGATAAAACTACTTTCCTGACTAGATTAATCTCGGATTATCCAAAGAAAATTCGGGCAAGTTGCCTGACCTTCCTTCACCTTCAAGGACCTTCAAGGAAATGTCTGACCTTTACTTGGATCTCTTTGAGTTGCACGGCGTTCCAAAACAACTAGAGTGATGACTTCGAGCTTCTGTGACAAGGCGGCTAGCTGGGAAAAAGTATACATTATAAGGACCATGCAAATGTACAAACTCAGAACGTATATTACTTTGGACCAAAGAGCAAATTGAGGAAAATTGATACACTCATTTTAAACAACCTAGGTTCCTGATCACACTGCAACAGACTTCTTGCACACCTTCAGTGGGCGCTACATGACCAATGTAGTCGATGCGCCCTTAAGCCCTAATAACTAACCATTGCACACCTTCAGTGTTCAAAACTTCGTTGATCTGGTCAATGCGACGGGATATCATTACACAGAGTACCGCATATAAACCCGGAGGATTTGTTCGTAATCAAACAGCTCGGTGTTGAAAAAGCATGGGGAGCAAGACAGATATGTGGGAAGTTCCTACGCAAATGTGGGCCGTGCGCATGATTTCGAGAGATTGTAAAGACAGTCGATGACACTATTAGGTATTAACGCAACAAAGGCAATGGACTTCCGAGGACAGTGAGTACTGCCCAGATGCAAACGAAGAACTGCACGACTCAGGAGGGTCTTGGTTTGCTTCTGTCACGGAGGAAAATTGCGTCCCAGCTTGCAATCTCCACTTCCTCTATACACAGGAACATCATGACTGAGCTATCGCTACGATCTTTCCAGACGTTCCATGTTCAAGCTCCCTTCGAACAGGAGAAGCAGAATATCATGGTAACGGTCCAATGCCCTTCTCCGCAGTTTCCCTGATGTGAAGTCGCTGCGACGCTTCTGTTTCCCCAATGAAAGCACGTTTGCTGTAAACCACCGCACCAACAAGCAGAAGACGGAGCCTGCGGCCGTCACCCACGCGCTCGCCGACGAGACGCGAGTCCGAGGCTGAGTCAAGTCCTGAGTCGCAGGGATGGCAGTCGGCTTGTGCCTGTGCTCGCGCATCACGGAACACAGCTGGCGCTCGTCGAGACTGGCAGGCGCACACATCGACACAGATACCGAGAGGCCGTGGAGAAGGAGTATCATCGGATAGCTAGTATGTCCGGGAAATATCCGGAGAAAGACGGTTCTTGCAGCAAGATGCGAAAAACGCGCCATTCAGCATCGAGTGTACCACATGGTGCACCTTGGTGTACGGTGGTGCACCATGATGTACCGTGGAGTGTCACATGTTGTAGCGCGGTGTACCACACAGTATATCCTGGTGCATCACACGGTATGCCGTGGTGTAGCACATGGTGTGCCGTGGTGTACCACAGAGTGTACCGTGGTGTACCGTGGTGTACCACATGGCATGTCGTGGTGCACCACATGGCGTACCGTGGTTTTCCAATCCGGGATGTTGATCATCAGCAGAAGGTAGAGCAGTGCTGGTTGGAAACGCTGCAGCGAATGAGCATAATCGCAGTTTCCTTACTTTCGCAGCACTTCAGACCTGCATGACGGTGAAAGATTTGAGCACGCCATACGAAAGATGGCGAAAGAAAGAAGTAGTGTGCTTTCATGTTGGTGCTTGTTTCAGGGACAAACTCTACATCCATGTGTTTTAATGTTTATATTGCATGTTCCAGTTGACGACAATAAAAGGATGGCAAATGATCGCAAATGGTCCGCGGAATACAATGGTAGAATAGTTACTGCATCATGCCTCTTAGTATTCAAGATGCAGGGATGCATATGCAATGTGATCCTTTCTAACACATGTGGCATACCGTGTGTAACTGGAGTGCACGTCTCAGAAATGTAGCTCTACAACATCTCTTGAATGTGGTAATCAGAACGAAGCATGAAAATAATATATTTAATGTTACTGCACATGTCTGTACTTATCTCAGACGTATCGGTGATGTCCGAGATCGTCTGATGCAGGTCTACGCGAGATAGAATCATCAGCAATACCCGACACCGCCTATGCTTAGTCTACAAGCGATCTATATCCCATATTCAGGATTGGCGCGCAACAAAACGTCGTTGCCGCACAAAAAGAAGCGTGCTATAGGAACCGTTGCAATCAACTGCCCTCTCCGATGGCGAAGTCGATTTTCCTGATGCCCTACACTCTTAATTTCAAAATTTCCCATACAACGAGTAACTGCTGGGCACTATCAAACTCTATATACTAGTATGTTGGTGAATTGTGTATGCCACCAACTCTACCAGCGATGTCAGCGTAAACAATATGGATAGGTGTTTGTGGCACAAGTAACCTACAATTACGGAACAGCAGCTCGAAATGTCCGCATTTTCGTACCTTGGTCCAGTTCCCTGTTCTGTTGGTTGACATGCATTCTGAGGTGTAAGGCTGTAAACTAAAGCTGAGGTGTATATATTGAAAACTAAAGCTTCAGACCTGTTTGAGACCCGATATAAATAGAGCGGCGAAAATGAGCTGCAACCAAGGCATTGCATTTTGTGCACCTTTAACCCGCGCCGTCTTTCCGGTCAGATCCGTATACCCCGTCTCGGGGGGGGGGGGGCTGTTAGTAACCCCCTCTAAAATCCAAACTAAGTATCGCACAGATACTTAGTTTATTAAAACGAAAGAGGTATCATCGGAAAGCGCTCGATGAGTAGGATCCGGGTCCACCACCAAAACAATATCCCCGCAAAAGTGACGTCACCAGGGGGCTAGATTTTCGCGACTTTTCACGACTTACATTATGTTTTTGGCTCTGGGGAGTTCATTTTGTGGGATATGTGACAAACAAAATTGAAGTGAGATTGCATGTGAGGTGGCACTGGTACTAGTCCCAGGATGCCGGCAGATGATTCATCCCCTCCGGCGACCTCGTGACCGGAAGGCCGGCCGGCTATTTGGCGTGGTGTGGGCGTGTGCGGGATGAGCCAATCAGCGGTCGGGAGTATCTAGCGCGGGGGCGGTGTCGAGTTGAGGTGGGAGGGTGTGAGCTGGGCCGGCCCAGTCTTGGCACCGCCGAGCACAGTGTGAGGAATACACGTTCCTGACATTAAAGTTTTCTCTTCGTGAACTATGCAAATTTGTTTGGAATGAGAAAGGACAGTGAAATCGACCAGCGCTTTAATTTTCTTTGGCCCACCAAAAATATATATGTATATATACATGTTGAATAATATCTGGACAAATTAAGCAATAAGTGGCATATAGAGAGAAACTATATTCTCACTACAAAGCACAACATCAACGTTTCGGCCACAAGCCTTCTTCAGGATGACGCAACTGCAAAATTTAAAACATTTAAAAAGCTTGAAGCACGCAATCGTGCAAAACGCAAAGCCAGGTCATCTAGGGTGAACGAGTTAGTCAAGGTCAAGTGAGGCCACCTCCAAAAAAGTTCAACCAGTCGTCACGCTTTAACGGATACAGATATTTTAATGAAACTTTCAGCGTTTGCTTATCTTTAGGGATGCAACAAAACTTACGAGTTAAATTTTTCGTTTGTTTTCGTTTTTGACTGCATATAAATTCTGCATATTTGCCAAATTGCAGTTCAAATACAGGATTCTGGCTAATGTAAGCATTTTTATTAGGGAAAGTTGACTTCCAACAACGTTTATCGGTCTGCTCTACCGATTGGAAATGGAAAATTAAAGACAACTTGGAAACTCAACATTATGAATTAAAAATATATATATATATGTATA